>JABFQC010000211.1:0-32704 GCA_022817085.1 Psilanteris sp. ZL-2020
GTTCTTTAATTTACTGAAAGTACTGCAAATACTGCGTTAATAAAGACGAAAATATATTATACGGCAAGTTCGATAAAGATGCATAAACATTTACAGTACTTGCAGTAAATTAAAGAACGCACCCAAAGTATGATTTCATGGGATTATAATATTTCGTAACAAATGGGCAACAAAAAGTGCTAAAATTGATTCTAAAAAATTGTCATACACATCATGATGAGTAGTTTAGTGGTGCATTCAGAAAATAACAATAATTTATATTAATAACGGATAGACAATGATATTTGTATAAGTGTGTCCTTTTTCAATACAAAATATTGTTATTTTCCGAAAGCGGTATAGTACTGAATTGATGAAATAAAAATATAGAAATAAATAAGTTAGACAAAGACAAAAACACTGAAAATCGATTTTAGAACTCACTCTGTATATTCATCTTAATCTCTTTTGTGCACTGCCATCTGCCACATTTCTTTTTACTTCACTTTATATATGGTCAAATGTCAGTCGCTGGCGAAGTTGAAATTGTTATAACCAATATTCAAAATTTATTTTTAAGGATATCTTTATATAAAAGTAAATATTATTATATTGAAATAAATTATTATAAAAATCAGTTAATATTAAAGCATTCCTTATACAATATACATTCTTAAACAATGTTACTCTATACAAATATTTTTACTCTATTTTTATATTAGTTTATAATAATCATATAAGAAATTTAATATAAAATATATTAAAATTAATGATTCATCAATTTTTTATTGTGTAAAATAGGAATAAAAGATTGCAACGTTTTAATTTATTTTGAAAAAATAAATGTGTATGTAGTGACAAATTCACTTATATCTTAAATAAAAATTAATAAAACGATATTTTATGTTTATTATTATTTTTAATATTTTACTTTTTCGTACTTTCTATAGTCGTCTTTTATTTAATAGCTTTTACATGAAAAAAGTTATAATTTATTTTGTCTTTAATTTATTAAATAAATGTTGCTAATAATAATTAGTGCTTACATATACCGTTATTTAATATTGATTTCGATTTATAGATAAAATTATTTAATTGACAACAAAATGAAATATTCAACATCTCCAGCCTCAAGTAGATGTCATTCTCCAATGTCTTTAAGATCTGATTCGTCTTTACCAATTCCAGTAACATACAGGTTTAAAAGATATTTCAAAATATTCTGTAAATAAATGATCAATAATAAATATATAACATCTAGTTAATTTAGATCAATATTAATTTAAGTTTGATACAATATATACATATATATATGTTAATTTTATATTAATTTTTATATTAATTGCATAATATAAATAAACAATAATTCTTATATTTATTACTTTGTATAATGATATTTTTAATAAAATTTTATATTATACAGACATGATCCTTGTGGTGCTACAACCAAATGTTACAAATATTTAAGAAAATTATTAAAGTTCAAGCAAATGGATTTTGAATTTGCATTCTGGCAAATGATATATTTATTTAGTGCTCCTCAGAAAGTTTATAGAAATTTTCAAAATCGTAAACGTATGTATGAAATATCTAAGTTATTGGTTATTGATTAAAAAAATACAAAAAATACATGTATATGAAGATTCCAACATTTATTTTCACACGAAAAAGTAAACAAACATAAATAATGTAATTTTATAATAGGAAAGGAGCGTTTTATTCTGGATTGATTAGCCTAAAATTACTACCAGACAAACTATTTTAATCGGTCGCAATCAGACTTATTATTTAAATAATTTATTTTTATTTCTTATATAATGTTTCATGGTTATTTACTTTTTTGTGTGAAAATAAACGTTGGAAACTTCTGATACATAAAAATACAAAATATATTAAAAACTTTCTGAGCTGATGATAATAGCAATAATTATGTA
This sequence comes from Psilanteris sp. ZL-2020, assembly GCA_022817085.1. Taxonomy (NCBI): domain Eukaryota; kingdom Metazoa; phylum Arthropoda; class Insecta; order Hymenoptera; family Scelionidae; genus Psilanteris; species Psilanteris sp. ZL-2020. The sequence goes on from JABFQC010000211.1 coordinate 1,914, forward strand.
AAGTTCACATTATTTTCAGAAACAAAATCTCAATTTGCAAGAGATGACCCAGCATTTCTAGTACTATTAACTGGATGGCTGTTTCTATCTTCGGTTATATCTGCAATATTTTTTCATTATACATTTCTACAATTTATCAGACTATTTTTGTATGTTGTTTTTATAGAATGTATTGGAATAGGGATTATTGTAGCAACAGTTTTTTGGTAAATTTAAATAATTTAATTTAATTATTAAATATTAAAATGTTCAGATAATAAAATTTATATTTAAAGATATTTTTTAATTACTTATATAGAATATTTTTTTATTTCAGGATTGTTTCTAATAGATATATGAGAATAGATCACAGTCAAGATGTTGAATGGGGATATGCATTTGACATTCATTTAAATGCTTTCCTTCCACCATTTGTTATTATACAATTCATCCAACTAATTTTATTTCATTGTAAGAATTACATTTGTTATTAAACCTTTAATATTTTGAATTAGAGTACTTATATTAAGAATAATAGTGATTAAAAAATGTATATTATATATTGACTATGAATTAATATATAAATTAATGACATGAAACATTTATACATTTTTTCATTTTAGATTTTACATTTTTCATATAACTTAATTAATATACTTTATTATAAAAGTTAGAATTAAATAAACATTTAATATTAATCATTTTAATTGTGATAATTTTATTTTCAGATATAATTAGGACTAGTCCATTTATAGGAAATGCATTTTGGCTTATTGCAATTTGTTATTATGTTTATATAACGTTTTTGGGTTATGCAAGTAAGATATATATATATATTTTTAATTTATTTAATATATTATCACAAAGGCATAAAGCATTGATATTTTTATTTAATTTTACAAATTTAGATATGAAATTTATATATTTTAATATAACATTTGAAATATGTATAATGTTCATTAATAATACAATTTTTAATACATATATTTTGTCAAATTAATATTAAGTAAATAATAATTATAATCTAAATATTTCAATGTTTGTACTATACATTAAAATATTATTTGTTTTTTGTTAATAAATATATTTATATACTAAATAATTATTATATGTAATTTAAATTATAATGAAATTTAGAATATCTATGAACAAGATAGCTTAATAAAATTTGAATATTATATTGTTAAAAATTATTAACAATTTTTACATGGTGTTTTTAGGACACAAACTAATGAATAAATAAGTAAATAAAATTGTAATATTATAATTATTATGATCATCTAATAAAATTTGAACCTTTATATAATTCTTTAATAATTATAAAGCTATATTAAATAATTTTATTAATTGTATAATTATATTTTAATAATTACCTTTTCTTTTTTTTCAGATATAGATATTTTATACAAAACCCATTTAATTTTAACAGCGTTGCCAATAGCGTTTGCATTGTACATAATTGCAGGTGTTATAGGAATTAATTTTACTAAATTGCACTAACAAATTGTAATAGAATTATTTATAAACTTTGGAATAACTTTATTGGTTATTTTCATCGATCAAATCATACGCATTTGTACAGCTTAAATAAATCTTATTTTGCTATATGAAACATATTATAAATTATTCACATTTATTATAATTAACTTGATATTCTTTTATTCTACATTTATATAAATTCAAAATTAATTTTTTATGCACAATATTGAAAGTATAAAGTATTATTTTATATAGTTGTATCAAACTAAATGAAATTATAAATTTTTGAACTTATTATAAATTAATACCAAAGCAATTATTTATTATATTATTTAAGACATTATTATAAAGATATATTATGATATATATATATATTATAATATATATAGTTATAAAGAAAATGTAATTGAATCGAACTGAACTATTATATGTTGAGAAATTAAATTTTGCATCTATTAGTAGTTATAACAAAATTGTGTAAAATAATATTTAAAATATTATTTGATGTAGTACTAATAATATATATATATATATCAAAAATTATTTTTGTATTCAGAATTAATAAACAAATATAATATTGTAACACGTATTAAATTTATTGTAAGTTAATTACATTAAACCAATTTTTATCTTATGCATTTTTTGGAACTCATTTCGGAATGCTAATTATTCAAGATCTCCCTCACTGAACTAAGTGCATCAGTTGGATTTTATTAATATCTAATTTAAAATTAATGTTTTTTACTGATTTTCTTTTATATTTATCATATATTTTAATTTATTTTAGATTTTGATTTAATTTTGGTAGAAAAAATACTTATATTATATAACATAATAGATTGTAAATAATTGACAGAATATTTTACTTTTCATTTAACATAATTTTATTTTTAACGTTTGTTTTATTGTAAAATTATTTTGTATTAATTAATTAGTATTTTTTAAAGAAATTTTTGAAATATATTTACTCTAAAAATTGTTTTGTATGTAGGTTGTTAGATTCATTTTTCAACATTATTTAAACTTTGTAAATATACGTTAAAGAATTTTAGCTAAATCAGAATATTATTGTACTGTGGACAGAAATCTTTGTCCACAAAATTACGACGAATGATCTGGTTAATGAATAATCCAGCGAGTAAAATTTTATTTCAGTTACAAATTAATTAATTGAAATTAATAACATTAAGTTTAAATATTTCTTATATTTTTATATATAAATTAAATTTGTATTTAATATATATTAACAAGGTTAGGAGAAATGATACCATAAAATAAAAACTCATTTGTATTGAATGTTAGATAATCTTTATTATTACATCCGTTCAAAAGACATAACTTATAAAAATATTAATAGTGGATCGGGGTCTAATAGGACAAAAGATCCTTTATTTACTTAAACAATAGTTAATACTAATAAAACTCAGTACTTTATACAAGTTACAAGGAATAACAAGATTTTTATTATAATAATCGGAGCGATCTAGCTTAACTTAGTCAACTGAAGGCTACATCATAACTTATTTTTATATTCTCATTTTTTCCACAAGACAAGAAATATCATCATCAGAGTATTTTCTCTAATTTTGGTTCTGTCATTGTTAATTGCAGTCCGACTGGTTAATAAAAATATTGTTCTAACAGTATTTCGAATAAAATCTAAATTTTTTTAAATGTTGATATCGTAGTATATCAGTATAAAACAATTAGACTTCGGTTTCCTAAAGAGACAAGCTCCATCGCACCACTCGTATAAACATAGAAATATAAAAAAGAAACATTATTACTCGACGCATCTTACAAAAAATAGTAAAAGCTATGCGATGGAGTTTGACTTGCGCAATACAAAAAAAGAACATAAAAACATTTTGTACAAAAAGTAGGCGAGAGAGAAAAGAGAATAATTATTGTATTCAAAGTACTCGACAGCGCGTATAAAAGTATTAGAAAGAGTATTTACAGATTGTCTCGTCAAAGAAGGAAAGAATAAAATCCGAGAAATCAGGTGGTTGCAGCGAAGACGACTGAACTAAGTGAAAGGCACTTTTACACGAATTTCATTTTAATGACAATAATTCCCGGTTTCCGATTCTTTCCTTCTGTGATTTTCTCTCTCTCTTATCTTTTTTTTTTGCTATATACCTCCTATTCCTCATTACATGTGCTCTGTCAATTGGCTATCAAGTTCCAAAGACACACGTAAATTTGGCAGTGATTCGGTCGTGTTTGCACAAGCAAGTCTGCAGTTTTGTAACGATTTGAATTAGTAACAATTTCATGTCTACAAGAAATTCTATAGATGGTATTAAACAGTGCATTATTCTAGTCTTTCTTCTAAGCAAGTATAAACTTGCAATTATGAAAATGAAATAGATAAAATTTTAAATTGATTCATAATTTTAATTAATTTCATCTTATATCCAAAAGTTAAGACGTTGTAAAGTTATTTTCAACGAAGTAAAAATAGATTTGATTTTGCAATTCTGTTTATCCTACAGATGGGTATGCTTTTATAGAATTTATCTGGATGTTACAAAACTTTGTTCTCGCATCAATATGCCAGATGTATGATATGATAAATGTTTAAACAATAAATGAAATATTACAAATTAATATATAAGCCGTTTCTCGTCACTTATGTATATTTATAAAACATTCTACGTTGGAGATAATTCATTTTAATTTGTATATACAATCTTATCGCAGTAGCAAGGTCGTGTTCCTTAATTATTGTCGGATTGGCAAGTCGAAGGCACCAATAACATTGAGCTTGACTTTTTAAATCGAAGAAAACATTATTACCGATATAAGAACTATTTTTATTTTCAATAATTAGAGAGGCACGGTGGTTTTCTTTGACACTAAGTTGGTGTCTCTGAATTCAATATGAAAATGAGAAATATATACCTATATAATATATATATATATGTATATATATATATATTCATACACCACACACACACATATATATATATAATATATATATATAAATATATATATATATATATATTATACAAAACATAATTTATATATAGATTTATATGCATTTATACTTTAGTCATGTACGCGCTTTATTTGCTTTTTTTCTCTCGATAATCTAATATTATATTGTTATTGTCAACAATCAATAACAGAATTTCACTGAATAAAATTCATTTTATCACGTGAATTCTATCAAACACATCAACGGAATGCATCGGAGTTTGAGCGAGTGCATTATTTGTACTTTTGTTTTTAATAAGGCAGCAATCTTGAATTAAAAATTTGGATAAAGTCTGTTAATAATATTTCTTTTGAGCGAAAGTGCTCATCTAGGCTTTAAAATAATTATTATTATTATTATTATTACATTATAATTATTATTATTATTAATATTAATATTACATTATATAAAAAATGCAAATTTTATTGCTGTTTGCTTCTGTAAAATCTTAATGAGCAGACTTGTTTCTCAATGTTCTTTAACTTTACTTAAGAATCTCAATTACTTCATCACAAATATGAAATTTCGTTTGATGTAAATAGAACAAAAGCCCTTCGCAAAAACTTTTTGTAATATTGACACAATCAATAAGTCAGCAAATTGGCCGATGTAATTGTGAACTTCATATTTAGATATGTTTAAAAATATACTTGTCAAGTCAAAGTGATAAAGAAACAATTAACAAATCCCGTTGAATAATTTTTGTGCTAGTTGATAGAAATAACACTATTCGTTGGTAATTTCGATTTTATTTCCATCCCTGATAGGAAATCATGTTGACAATTGTGTTTGTGCAATAATTGCAGTAATATGAAGAAAATATGTTTGCGGCCATTCCACCTATATAGATGCTGCAATTATTGCATAAAGATTGCAACAATTTGCCATAATGTTTATTTGTATCTTGTTCTAATTCTATGAGAAATAATATTACAAAAAGCATTTACAAACTTACAAAATCAAAATAGTGAGTCGACTGATAATCGACCGTATTATATTTTTTTACAAAGATTATCGCAACAATTAATATTCGGTGCGAAAAAATTTAAAATATTAAATACGAAACAGTAATACAACAAAAATATACGAGGTCTTAATCTCGTTATTGCGCTGATTTCGTAAATTAACTTTTAAATCAGTATATAAGTTAGAAGGATCGGAAGTTACAATTAGTTAATAATATATTAAATTTGAATTATAATAAATATTTTGTTTAAATTATATATATATATATATAAATACATTGTCGAAATATGCTTAAACTTCGATTATTTTCGTCTTGGCGAATATAAGGAAATTTGAAACAACAGTTACTGCAAGTATATTGTATTTAAATGATTCGTTTAAAAACATTCCCAAGACTGTCAGGCATTTTTTTTAAGTATTTTCTTTTGTTATATATTTTGTACTGTTACATCTATCCTGTGTTTTCTAACTTACAATCCTTCATTTCTCTAAGTATACAAACGCAATAATTTTTCTCTACATTAAAGTTCCGACAGCGTTCCAAAACAATTTACGTCAACAAACTCATCCTATTTTACTTTGTTTAATTGTACTAATCAAGTTTCAATCAAATCCGTGAAAATTCAAAGAGTTTTTTAATTTACGAATTAAATAATTTTACCTTTCAGTTTATTCAAAATTGTACGATTCGTCTTAAACACAGTTTAACCACCCAATCCAATGTATCGTCGTATAAAATTGCATCCAAATTAATTAATAAATAAAACATTTAATCCCAGGGACTATTTATATACTGACTCGAGCATACAACTACGAAATGCAAATGTGCACGCCGTCGTTTAAATGCGAATTTTTGAAAAAAAAAAAAGAAAAAATAAGAAGAAAACAAAAAAGAGAAAAGTATCATAAAAAATTCTGCAAAATGAAACTCATTTAAAAGCCAGAGCACACCCTAAAGATTGCGCGTGCATCAATCGTTGTCTGTTCGCGTGCCCACATCGATCCAGATCGATTTCAGTTTTGTTATTGTACACGCTGAATTTGCTTTAAAATCCCTATCTAACCGCGAATGAAATAAGTGACCCGGATGACCCTATTGCATGCATGAATCCGGACAATTTTGGAACGCGGCGTCGACCTTTGATCTCGTTAGTCCATAAAAGAACGACGAGCGCGTGTCATCACAGTCCTACAATGGCGCCCTCTCATATATAAATCGCCTCAGAGCCCTTGTTGCTTTGGTGTCCGGCGGCGCCGGGGGCGTACGCGTTTGGCGACGCGACGCACTCGGACCAGTCGCTATTGGACCGGGGCGAACTCGAGCTCCAGTGCCCGGGGCTGTCGGGGGAGGGTGTGGGGAAGCTTTCTGGTGCCTGCATGAGATGCTGGGGGGTCATGTCCGGGCCCGAGTGGTGCGACGGCGGCGTCAAGTACTGGTAGTACTGTTGCGTCTGTTGCTGTTGTTGCTGACTCTGTTGCTGCTGTTGTTGCTGGTGCTGTTGCTGTTGGATTTGTTGTTGCGTTTGCTGCAGTTGCTGCTGACTGGTGGGGTACGGAGGGTTTTCGAACTCAAACCCCACCGGCGGCATGCCGCCGTGTTTCTGATGCGTCGCCTGGCGCATGGCGGCGATATGAGTGGGGGAGGTGGGTAACGAGGGTCTGCTTTTGGCTGGCGATGGCGAGCCCATGTAACTCGTCTGGGGCGACAGGGTCATGTTGGACTGCACCGAGTGGGGCGGGGACTGGTTGCTGTAGGGGGGCGATAAGGTGTTGACGGTACCCTGGTTCTGGCGCTGGTGCGGGGGCAGTAATTGCTCGTGGAAATTCGGCAGGCCATAGTTGCTCGCGAACGCGTCCAGGCCCAGTTGTTGCAGGCCCTGCATCGACTGACTCTTCACGCAGTCCTCGTACGGGGGCGGGTGTTTTGCGGTCGCCGTGCGGCCCATGAGGGGCAACGCGTTGCTGTACAGACTGGCGCTGTCGTACGGACTGGGCAGGTTGCCTTCAGCGCCCTCTGCCCCTTGCGGGATGTCTTGGTTCGGAGGCTGGGCGCCGCGCTTCGCCGGTGGTTTCTTCACAGATGGTTTGCGCCGCACAGCCGCGGACACGCCGTTGTTGTCGGACTCGGGGCTGTTCGGGTTTCCTCCGCCGCCGGTCTTCGGTCGCTTCTTCGACTTACCCTGCTTTGGCGCGGACCCAATTACTGTCGGATGGGTGATGAATGGCGGATGGTTGGGCGAGGCTGAAACAAAGTTCGCAATTAGAATGTCGGTTGGTGCCGATTTCAACGTGGTGCAAGCCACGAGCTGTCGCGTTTTCAGAGAATTGTTCACTCGGGAATGATGAAATATGCTTCGACAAAATAATGATTTCATTTGATTTCTGATAGGAAATAAATGCTTTTACTAGAAAATTCTACTGTTTTTAGAATATATTACGTATTCTCATCAATTTGCAGACAATAACTGAATTGATGCTTATTTCAATAATGAACAATAAGATTTAGAAAACTATTAAAAGTAATAATAATGATTAATTAATATCTTCTAATTTGTGTTGATTGATTTTTTATGTAAAACTTGGATTGAGTTTTGTATAATATGAATGTTGAATAAACTATTTCACAAATCAGGATCTAAAGTCTGTAATTGTCTTAACTAAAATAAATAATATTTTTCTGTATTCATCACGAGTTTCGATATTATATAATTAAAAATAAAATTTTCAAATTTCAGATATATATATAAAACTACACACGTTATATGTTTCGGAGGGTTTTTTGTATTGAAATTTACATGCTCATTATTTCCAAAGGGACTTGTGCAATGCGACTTTTTGTTAAATGTATGCATGATCTTGGACAAAGGCATCATATGATGGAATACGTATCGACGATTGGCTTACGCGACAGTCTTGGACGGAGAGCGTTGATTATAAATGTAATATAATAAACAGCACACGTACTCATAAGCGGTCCATTTGGTACAGCGTTGAGGATCTGTGGCGACCTTGGCACATGCTCGTCCAACAGCCTGACTATGTCATGGTGTCGTTTCTCGCTAGCCATATCTCTGGGCAGTCTGTCCATGTGGTCCGTAATCTCCCTGTTGGCGAACGTGTCCAGAAGCGCCTTGCACGCTTCGAAGCTACCCTCTCTGGCAGCGAGGAATAGTGGCGTCTCGTCCTTGTCGTCCTGAGCGTCCCGGTTAGCGCCGTGCACCAACAGGATGTTGATGGCGTCGACGTTGTTGACGGCGGCGGCCCAGTGGAGCGCGGTTTTGCCGCTGTTGTCGGCCGCGTTGATGTCCGCGTCTGCGTTTATGAGATCCTCCACCATGCCCTCGGTGGCGAGTCGCGCCGCCAGTATCAGCGGCGTGGTGCCGTCGTGCATCCTGGCATTCAAGTTCGTCGCCCTGTTTCGCAGCAGAATCTGGAACACGCCCATCGCGTCAGCCGCGACCGCCGAGTGCAGCGGCGTGCGACCGGTGCTGTCTTGCAAATTCGCATCAGCGCCAGCCTCGAGCAGTCGCTTGGCGGCGTCTGCGCGAGCGAACCTGGCAGCCAGGTGCAACGAGGTCTCGCCGGTCCTGTCCGTGGACGCATTCAGGTCAGCGCCCTGAGCGACCAAATCGGCAATGGCGGCCGCGGTGCCATCGCTTTCGTCATCTTCCTCGCCGGTGTCCAGGCCGCCGCCGCGGATGGCCGCGACCATCAGTGGCGTGATGCCTAATGGTCCCCTGACATCCACGTCTTGGCCGTTCTCCAGACTGGGCGGGGTCAGCACCCCGGCGTCCGGTCGTCTTATTTCCGCCGCGTCCAAGTGTTGCTGGCTCCACATGCGTGGCTCGGTTTCCTCGTAGTCCGTGATTGCTGTGTGGTCGCTCGCGTACCCTGGTTCAATGGCACGCATACGCTTTGACGGCGGCAAATCCGACTCGTCATCTGACCATTGTTGGGCCCGACCGTTGCCCATGTCGATGTCCATGCAATTCACGGAAGGCTGCTTGTTCAAGTTGCGCATTTCTTGACCGTCAGGGCCACGTCTGCGTGACCGTCTGCGCTGCCCACTTCCGGTGTTGGTGCGAAGGAAGCCTTCGGGGAACCAGGTGATGCCGACCGCCCGCTTCCTCTGGGCTGTGACCAGGACTCCAACCAGCATGCCTCCTAGAATGACGATCACGATCCCGACGAAGACGTAGTTGTAGTTCGTCGGCGTGTCCGGGTAGTCTGGACTCGGGGGGCTCACGACGCTTTGGACGCGTTCGATCGGGAAGTTGCCTGGCAGCGTGTGCTTCGCCGCTGTCGCGGCCAAATATTCCGCGGCCTCGTTCGCGGTCGGGAAACAAATGGCCCCCTCGCCTTTCATACACTTTCGATTGTCTATTTCCAAATACGTCACGACGCCGTTGTTACTGTCGCTGTAGATTGTGCTGGGCCTACCGAAAATACTCTGCAAACCATGGTTGCCTTCGTGATCACGGTCAGGCTTCCAGTGATAGATCATGTCGTTCCCGAGTTCATCTTGTTTGACGCGCAGGGTCGTGCGAAGCTGGTGGCCCATGTCTCGTAGGAAGGATACCACGTTGGACCGGAACGTTTGCATGTCTAGCCTTACAACTACGGAAATGACGCCTTCCGCTAGCACGGGCGATTTTTTGTCGCAATCCAAGCCGTCCCAATTACACTCTTCATTATTGCATCCGTAATCACAGTGGCCATTAGCGTAGTGTTTACGGCAGTAAGCATCATAAATAGGGCTGGAAGAAGCAATGAATCGTATTATTATTCGACTGAATTGTATTAATTAATTTGGGCTTCATTCAAAATTAAGGTTGGAATTGATATTGCTGATAATTTTATAACTTTTCTGAATTTGTATAAAAATGTAAAGATTCAAGATTTTTAACATATACTGTATTGGGTTATTTTAGAAACTCCAATGGTAATAAATGAAATATATAATTAAATAAATAATATATAATTAAACAATATGATTAACACAAGTTCATTACATTAGATACAGTTGAACATTATGTATTTTCAAAATTATGTACTTCACTCCAGATCTTTAAAGTGATACAGACAAAAAGAATAAAATATATTACACCCTAATTAAAAGAATTTGATGTATTGTTGTATAGTTGTATTGTTCACGACAGTGCATAATGCTACTTTTGCAAAAGAACTTAGTTGGTAGTTTTAATCAATTAAAAATAAAACAATTTTATTATTTTATTCTTATTAAACCTTTAAATTTTACATTGTCATACAAAAATGCAAGTTCATTTATTATACACATAACGTAATGCTATTTTAGCATCGCAACGAAAACCTAATTATATAAACGGATGCACTTACTTGCACGGTGCCAACTTCTTTACACAGTCCCTTCCATCAAATAGGCATTGAGCGTTGTTACAAACTTCATCGCAAACACCGTTCATGAATACATCCCAACAATTAATCGGGGCTGTACAATTCCTCCATGGATTGATACCCAAAGAACAGTCGTTGCCATCAAAATTGCATGCGTATCTATTACATTCTTCATCGCAATGATGGTTTCCTGATTTCTCTTCGCATCGATTTTCGATGCATTTGCGTCTTTCCAGTTCCAGATCAAATTCAATGGAATTGATTATACTTTGGCCGTTGTTATTCGCTCGATCGAACACGCCACCCCTGTAGTTAGGATCAAAGATTTCGCAATTCTTACCCGTCCATTTAGATGGGCAATAACAGGCATAATCGCCAATTAAATTCTGACATATGGCATCTTTCTGACAAGGGTTGCTTGCGCATTCATTTCGCGTAGCCATTTCGCAATTGTTGCCAGTGGTTCCAGGAGGACAAACGCATCTGAAAATTTGTGACAACATTAATAATTGCAAGGTACTTTGGGCAGTTTTCAATAACGAATAGACCCATTACAAAGACCCAAGAAAATAATTATCAAAGGTTTAAATAATTACCTGTATCCGTCATTCGTGTCAGCCACTCTGCAAGATCCGCCATTAGCACACGGTTCGTTGTCGCATAAAGACCCGGCGAACTCGCAGTTGGATCCGTAGTAATCGGTAGGACATAGGCAAGAGTGTCCCGCCTGTTTGGCAGTACAGACACCGCCATTCTGACATGGCGAACTATCGCAGAAATTGACCTTGACTTCGCAGTGTCTGCCCATGTAACCGGGTTTGCAATTGCAATGGTAATTGTTGATCAGCTGAACGCAGTCCTGCGTTCCCGGCGTCGCGCAAGGATTCGACAAGCATTCATTGATGTCGCCTTCGCACCTAGGTCCGACGAAACCAGGTGGACACTTGCAGTCGAATCCTCCGACTTTGTCCGTGCAAGTACCGTTGTTGTGGCACGCGCCTACGACGCAATCGTCGACGTTGATTTCACAAATGATTCCCAATGTACCAGGGGGACAGGAACAGCTGAAGTTGTTGATGAGGTCGTGGCAAGTTCCTCCGTTCTGGCAGGGGTTGGGGGTACAGTCGTCTACATTTAATTCGCAATTCTGACCTTGGAAGCCTTTGGTGCACTGACACTGGTACGACCCGACCAAGTCCTTACAAACGGCACCGTTTTGGCACGGCGCGCTGTCGCATTCGTTGACCTCTTCCTGACAGTAAGACCCAGTGTAACCATCCTGACAATGGCACCTGTGACTGTTGCCAATGTCCTCGCAGGTACCATTGTTGCAGAGCAACTGCTCCTGAACCTGCTTCCTGATGGCAGCGTCCTTGCAGGAGACCATCTCGACGTCGCAGACTTTGCCGGTCCAACCGGGCGAGCAGAGACAACTGTACTTGTTCTTGTGCTGCGCACAGGAGGCACCATTTTCGCATGGGTTATCCGCACACCAGTCGACGTACTTGTCGCAGCGCTTGCCGGTGTAGCCGTATGGACAGTGGCACGAATAATATTGCGCGTGATCCTGACACGTGGCGCCGTTCGCGCACGGCGCGCTGTCGCATTCGTTGATGCGGTACTGACAGTTTGAACCCGTGTAGCCCGAATTGCAGACGCAGGTGTAGTTGTTGATGCCGTCGATGCACTTGCCGCCGTTCATGCAGCTGCTGTCCGTGCAGTCCTCGTCGTTGGTTTGACAGTTGATCCCAGAGAAGCCCAGTTTGCATTGACAAGTGTAAGAGTTGACGTATTCCTTGCAAGTCGCGCCATTTTGACATGGCGACGACTGGCACTCGTCAACATCAATTTCGCAGTGCTTGCCACTGAAGCCGTCCACGCAGAGACAAGTGTAGACGCCTATTCCGTCCAAACACGTGCCGCCATTTTGACAAGGATCTGTGCGGAAACAAAATCGGGGTTTTAACAAGGGTAATTAACAACGCAATGAATAGGGGACATTAACAAAATGATGAATGAAATGTTCTCAGTAGCCAGATCCCTATTTAGAGTTTGTATACAATTGTATTAAATTTTAATAATTGTATTTGATTATAAACACATACGTTTTGGTAATTATTATAATTTATACATTTCTATCCAAATTTTACTTGTGATCATTTCGCAATTCAAATTCTAAACTCTAAATCGGAACACAGCTATTGGATTCACAGATGATTCGACAAAGAAACCAAAACTTACAGGATGCGCAATCATCCGTGTTGATGATACAGTCGCGGCCCTCGTAGCCCTTCGCGCAGACGCAGTGGTAGGATCCGTTGGTGTTTCTGCAAGTGGCGCCGTTGCGGCAGGGCGACGTCATGACGCATTCATCGACGTCCTCGTCGCAGAGTCTACCGGTGTAGCCGACCGTGCAGGTGCACGCGAAGTCTAAGAAGTTGGATGATGGCGAACACTTTGCGCCGTGGAGACACCTGCAAGAGATCGGTGCGAAGTGTTAGTGGCGTTTATTGAGGGTATAGGCGGTGAATATGAAGGTCAAAGGGTCGAGGCGACTTACTTGTTTGGAGAACATGGGTCGAGCTTGTCCTCGCAGTTGCGGCCGGTGTGGGGGAGCTCGCAGACGCATTTGTAGTCGTTGACCAGGTCGATGCACGAGCCGCCATTTTGGCACGGGTTGTTCGCGCAGTCGTCTATGTTGGTTTCGCAGTTGACGCCGGTGTAACCCGCCAGGCACTGGCAACTGTACCGGTCCAGATGGTCGATACAGAGGCCACCGTGCTGACACGGGTTCGAGCCGCACTCGTCGATATCGGTTTCGCATCTTTTGCCCCCGTAGCCGGGCAGGCAGTGGCATATGAACTGGTTGACCCCGTCCTCGCAGGTCCCGCCGTTCACGCAGGGACTGCTGTCGCACTCGTCGACGTCGCTCAAGCATCGGGCATCGTAATAACCACGCGGGCATTCGCACCTGAAGCCATTGATGAGGTCAATGCATCTTCCGCCATTAGCACAAGGGTTACTGGCGCATTCGTTGATGTCGGTCTCACAATGTTGTCCAGTAAAACCAGGTTCGCAGTCGCATGAGTATCTGTGAATTCAAGAGAAAACACGTAGTAAGTAAATTTGCAGTTGCGTTTTTCATTATTAATGCGCTGTTTGATGGTTGGATGACAACTTTTGGTAGCAAATTTGAAGGTGGTGGATTAGTTAGAGGGAGAGAGAGATTATGATGGACATCATAGTGCAATGAATATATTCAATGAAAGATACATTAGCAAATAGTAAATAGTAGGGTAGAAATAATGAATTTAATTTGTTAAATATTTGATTTTAATAATTAATGTGTAATTGGATAAATAAAAACAAAAAAATATAAAAAATAAAATTGAAGGTCGTTGAATGTGTTGAATAATTCATTTTTGAAAATCATTGAAATTCAACGTTTGGAACGTATAGTCAGTTACGTTCATTGTATGCATAAAGTATAATAATTTTAAGTGAAATTTAAGTTAATACTGAAAAATTACATTCTTTTTCAGATTCAAATAATAAAAGACAGTTGAATACAGATAACCTGTCAAGTGATGAATACAAAGCTTCATGATAATATGTCAACTGAAAACAAGATTATAAATCTGAAAACTATGTCGTTGGTAATAGTGCAGTAATTTTATATCTGTAATTTATATATATCTATGTCAGTTGAGTAGTGTCTTATTATAATAAAATCATCATGTTTAATGATATCAAGTATCATAAGTAGAACTTGCATGATAGTTTTAAATATTTTAATTATTAAATCATTTGTAATATTTATAACAAAAGCCAGATGTTTCACAATTATTGTCGAAATTAACTTAAAATAATTATAATGATTTTTTCAAATGATTGTATTGCAAATTAAATTTTAGAATGTGGATGTTAATATCCAATATCACATAGTTTTCGTGACAATTTTTGTTGTTCCTAGTACCGATCATCTATGATCCTTCTAATCTAATTGCCAAAAATTAAAAAGATAATTAATTCGTTTATAATACATAAAATGTTTTGTTTCCTATAACTTTTAATCGTTTTTGAATTTTATCATTTTAAAATATCCGTACATCTTCATAACAACATACTGCTACTTAATAATAATAATTTTTAAAATCAACCATGACTGCTTCTGGACACACATCCCTTCCATAATCCTGTAAAACTGCAACTAATAATTTACACCACGATTCAACAAAATTAAACACAATTGAAACAACGAATTTATCCGCAGTATATACACTGAGAAAACGAAATTGTGAGGAGAACCATGTACATCGTTCGTGGTACAATACCACGATCGTAAAACCCTTACAAATAGTAATTATGCGGGCCAACGAGATAACAGAATTCAATTGCTTTAACCAATCGCAAGCCTCGAAATATTAGAATATAAATTGTACAATTTCATTTTCTTACTATACAGTTGTTTACAATAAAGTTTAACAAACAAAAACCTTTAACCTCAAATCATTTTATTAAAAGACTTTTAAAAGGAAGTCCCAACTTCCTTTTAATTTTCCTTAAAATTACCTAAACCCTTTTTTTTCTTCCGCGTTGCCTCGGGATTTGCTTCCGAGTCAAATAACACCACCTGGGATTCACTCAGAAGCCCCCGAACGTTCTCCAATTTCATTAGCCCCGGGCAACCATCGGTGGCAATCCGGTATGCGGATTTACCTCTCGGCTCCCGATCCGAACCGAAAGCACCATCCTGTCTCTCTCCCTTTCTCTCTCTCTCTCTCTATATATATATATATATGTATATATATTATTACCTGTTAATGCCATCGATGCACCGCGCGCCGTTTCTGCAAGGATTGCTGTAACACTCGTTGACGTTGACTTCGCAATTGATGCCGGACGTGCCAGGTTTACATATGCATTGATAACCATTGGTGCGATCCTCGCAGATACCGCCGAACTGACAGGGGTTGCTTTCGCATTCGTTGATCTGCGTCTGGCAGAGATTGCCGGTATATCCTGGGAAGCAGCTGCAGGTGAATGAGTTCTGGCCGTCGATGCAATCGCCGCTGTGACAGGGATTCGACTGACAGTCGTTGATGTTGGTCTCGCAGGAGGCCCCGGTGAAGCCCGGCGGACACTCGCAAGTGTATTTGGCTATCGAGTCCCGACAAGTGCCACCGTTCCTGCAAGGCGACGACGCGCAGTCGTCCACGTTGATCTGGCAATGCGAGCCGGAAAAACCGTCCGCGCATGTGCACTTGAACCCGTTGATCAGGTCCGTGCAAACGCCATTGTTCAGACAGGGATTCGTCGCGCACTCGTCTATGTCGGTCTCGCACTGAGTTCCGGTGAAACCTGCAACCAAAGTTCGAATTTAGATCCTCGTCTTTGACCTCGAAATCGAAAACACTACTACTAGTACTAAAACAAGTGTCTTAAATCGAGATATTTTCATGGAAAAGACATAAATTTCACAAGTAACTCGCGAGTTACTATACATTTTATATACAAATTCTTTAGTAATTCATGAGATACTAAACAAATTTCTATTAGGGTAGTATTTAAAAATAAGACACTTATGCTATATTTTGTATAAAAATATCTTGAAATAAGACATTTTTTAACGCCAGTTTTTACAGTGCGATCAAGAGAAATGCATTCAGAGAAAGCACTGCTAAAAATATATAATACGAGTGTCTTAATTAACACGTTTAAGTGTCTTAATCTAATGTACAATATTGTGTATTAAGACTGCTGGTGTCTTAAATAAGTCACTTTGTGTCTTAAAATCGTGACATCTGAGGCACTTTTTTTTAACAGTGAGGATAGTAATTTGGTTAATGTAAATAGTTTCAGTCAAGCAGACCATAGGTGAAAAGAATTACTTAGTCAGATTGAAAAATTTTATTTTATTTTGACAGAACATGGAAACCGAGTATGATACTGTTACAAACAAATTCCGTCCATTTGACTGAATTTTTTAATTGTGTCATAGTTAAATGTGAGTTATAACCGCATTACGATTGAAAATTGTAGTTATTTTAACCAAACCAGATTTGAATGAATTAAATTTGACAGTTATGATACCGCGTGCTATGATTTAAACTTATGACACTTAACTAAATTTTTCAGTGGACTTGACTAAAAATTCTTTTCTCAGTGTGTACTTAAGTCGTGTTCAACAGCGATATCTTCACAAGATGTCTTGAACTCGGCTGTTCGTCTACTAAATCCGAAAATGCGCTTATATCATATATTAAAGCCAAAAACGTGCGCGGGTATCAAGTTGCGGTATCGTTTTTCACCAAAAACGTCCTTCCTACGCTCGCCGTCAAAGATTTGCGCACAAACCTGTTTGCGCGCGTTTCTTGCGAGGCGCAACGAGCTCGCGCCTTTGAAACGTTTGCCTTTGCTTTTTCCCCGCGGGACACACTCGGTCGCGGAAAACAATGCGCCCGGAGATATGAGATCTCCAATAACGGAAATATCCCGCGCAATTAAATTGCATATCTATCGGCGATCTTTTCCGCGTCTAAGAGCAGTCAAACTGATGTAACGATTTTTAAACCCGCGCATCTGTCGGATGGGATCGGTATTCCTCTCCCGATCAAACGTTCACCCGTCGTGCCGGCCGATTGGATCGAAGATGCGCCGTTGCTATCGGAGTCCGCGCGCGGCGACTCCGGCGTTTGAAATCCGTCAAAGGGCGCCGCGCGCTGCTCGTTACGGCGACAATGTTCCAAATTGCGCGCGGCTCAAAATTGCGCGACCGGATCATAAATCGGCGATCGACTCCGCGCCGCATAAATCCGCCGATCGCAAACTGCGCGGCCGGCAAATAAACGGATTTATGAAATCGCTTTGAGTTATGCGCGATTGCGCCGCGCGTTGCACGAGCGCAAACACGGAGCGCGATCGGCTTTTTCGTGTCGCCGGAGCCGCGCGTGCGTAAATCACGCGCAACAACATCGCCGCGAAACGCCCGACGGTGATCTTAATAAGATCGGCCGAATGCCGCGGCCGCGAAACCGCAACGCGCGGCGTCGTAAAGTCGCGCGGATTAGAATGAAGCGGCATGGACGGTGGTTTATCGGCGCGCATCAACCGAAGGGGGGGGGGTTGACGACGCGGGCTACAAGACCCAATACAAGGCGCGAGTGCACGCGAGTACACGCGCCATGTTGCGCGACGTGACGCATAATAATCCCGCGGCGGGTTCCCGATTATCGCCGCTTTTTCAATAAACGACAAATTTATATGCTCGACCGCGATTGACTTTGGGTTCGCAGGAGTTTTGAAAATTTACACGTTCTATTAAATATCAAAGGTTTTACATTTTCAGATAGAAATTCCTGTAAAAATTAGTTCGTTTAAAATAAAAATTATAAAATACATAGTAACATTAAAAATTACTAAACTAAACATTTTTTGTTATAAATTTGATAATTTTAATTAATTTTAATTTGTCTTTTGTCCCACAGTTCCTGCACTAACAAGTAATTTTTAAAATAATTTTTGTCTGAGTGTATATATCGGAGACATTTTTGTTATTTTGATTTACTCAAATTTACTTTGCAAATATAATATTTCCACACTGCACGTACGTCCGGATAGTAAAATGGTTTTTTTCTCCCGGCGCGTCTTCGTTGTGTTATGAAATTTGTTGCAAGTTTAAGTCGATTATGAGATTGCGAGTTACAAATAACTGCGAAGAAGGGAGAGAAAGGAAGAGAGAACACATTGGCAATAGATTACAATTATCCGCGTACGAGTCGAAACAGGTATGAGAGATAACGTGGGAGGAATCGTGCGTCTGTGTTGGTCGGTATGAGTTAAATCGAATTGAAAATGCTAGGGGGCTCATTAGTAAGAGATGTACCAGGCGAGCGCGACACGAGCGATATACTTATACAATTAGAGGTTACCAAGGGTAAAGGAGGCACTTCTTATTGGAATAAATTTAATTAAATTCTTACGATTCGCGTCGGCGATGCGCGTTCTATTCCTTACCGATTCGATTCGATTTTTCCGATATCAAATTCAGCCGGGCGTTGGAAGGCGCGATGGGCGGGGGGGGGGGTTCGATGGGGGGGAACAACCGCGACTACGCCGTTCCGCACTCAGTGCCGGCAACGTTTTCGCACGAATCCCACCGAAATATTATTTATACATTCACGGCAGGATAATATTTTTAAATCGGCCGTTGCTCGGCTCTTCTGGCGAATAACTGTACGCTCGACGCGGCGAGAGCCACTCGACCGTAAAATAATGACGCTTACAAATTCATATTAATATCTGAAGTGCAGATTTACGGAATGCCACTTGGCGAACGGAGAATGCGTCGTTTGCATTAGCCGCTCGGGACCGCGCGCGGCCGGCCGATTTCCCGCGGAACTCCATCGTTATCGGGGAAATGCCTTTGTCGCGAGAAAACGAAAGACGCGGAATCGGTATCGCGATCGGCGTACCGCACACCGTCCGGCGTGAACGCGGAAAGCGGCCGGACGAGCGAAGCAGGGCCGCGGGAGGGGGGAGTTGGTTCATTCAAAATCGCGCGCGATCGAGCCGAGGCGCGGCGGCGAGCGCTGTTAATTCGATCGTGCGCGCTCAAGGCGGACTGTCATCCCAATTCTGGCCGACATGCGGACTAACGAGTTTCTAGTGGCCGCGCTCGGAGGAACCAGTCCGCGCAGGTATACACGTTGCCAGCCTCGGCGCTTCAACATTCGGCTCTATTCTGCTGTCTCGCCGGTCTCGGCCGGTCGTCTCTGTATTCCCGCTCGTTTTCAATCCTTTTATTTTTTTCTTTCCGCGCGCAATCAGACTCATTGCCGTCGCCGTTTGCGCAATCCAGGCATTAGGAGAGCGCTTTGCCGTTGTTTGCTTTCGCCGATCGCGGGGCACCTTTCTCTCATTCCCATTCTTTTGCCGCTCGTACACGAGATACACATTTCTGTACGTGTATAAATTTGTGTTTGTACCCGTGTCTAAAGATATGTATATATATGCATGTATATGAATATCGGCGCGCGTGTATGGGTGCGCAAACGTGTGAGCCACACCCAGGTCACAATCTCTCGGTTTTCGTACCGAGAGAGTTTCATATAACGTTCTGATACGTTATCTGTTCAATTTCAACAGCGACGACGATGTCGCGAAATATACGGCGCGAATCTCGCGAGAAATCGGTAACGATCGAGGCCACCGATTTGCGGCCCGCGGTCGCCCGCCGTCTGGCTCGCGCTCGGACCGATTTCGAGATCGCACGAACCGATTTTTCGCTCTGTAAATGGACCAGCGGCCATTTTTTTGTTTCGCGCAAATCGGCGATCGCGGAAAGCCGCGCGCGGGATATCCCACGGTGTGACGCGGTGCCACCGAGATGGATCCGGCTCGACCATCTGCGGCGGGGTCGTTACACGTCCGCTCGGAATAATACCGATTTTGCAGAAACGCTCCGATCGATTCGATAAGCACGGGCCCTGTATTGTTTCCCGTTCGAAAGCCGACCGAGACGCCCGTCCGCCGCGCTTGCCACGGTTGCCGATTTCTTATTAAATTGCCGCCGGATCGGCGCTCGTTAACTCGGCGTTGTTCACGAAAATCGGTACGGATTTAATTAACGTCGTTAAAATATCGCGTCGGATTATAATCGACGGCAAACGAGGCCGGAATGAGATGAAGAGAAACGACCGTCGGAGCTAACAAAAAGCGCACACGTATGGCTTTTCGTTGTCAATTTCCGTGATTCGCTCGCGCGGGGCACCAACACTTTCTTATCGCGATACGCCGCGGTAATTGTTTGGGGCGTGGCGTTCGATTCGAAGACTCGCCAATCTCCCACGCGAGACGATTTATTGGTACGTGGATTAGGTGAGATTGAAAACGTTAATAAGTCAGCAGACACAAAGGGTGGCATGTGCGCATTACGTATTGCTTATGTATCGCGATTCCACGATTGCGAGTCGGTTTGTGAGAAAACCGAGGCACTGGAAAGTTGCGAGGCGCTCGCACGCCGCCGACTACCATACACGACTTCAACGACGACGCTCGCCGCGTAATGAGAGTCGCTGTAACGAAATTTTATTTCTTGTACCGGTATCTTAGTTTAAGACGAAACGCGCGGCTCAATTTTAAGACCAATATAAGACCATTAATAACGCGTTGGCTTCTGTGGCAAACGCGGATCTTGCGTTAAGACGTTTTGCATTTGAAATGGCGTCTTAAAGTAAGACGATAGCATTCGAGCGTTTAATCTCGATTCCGCGCGTCTCCGGGCGAAAGATCGGTTCGCATAAAGACGCCTCCGTCGAGTCTGAAAACAAGACGCCGGAGGATTATGTTAATCGTAACGCGGCCGTCGGCGATATAGTTACGATTACAGCATCGCGCGTTATTTACGCCGTTGATATAAATAGTACGTACCCGTCATTAACGGCGGTCGAATTTAATAATTCGCTGCGAGCGCGCTCGACTCGTGTTTATTAAGAAACGAAAAACGCAAGGCGCGCGGTCTATCGCGGAGGACGTTCGAGCGCTCGATCGCGTGCTCGGATAATATTCGTTAAAAAGGGACATCGCGACGGGATGCCGATGAACCGGCTACCAACCGAGCGACGACCGGTCCTCCCCTGCGCGTCTTCGGGCGGAATAGGAAGAAAAAACGAGCGAAAAAGGAAAAAGAGAGAAAAAAGAGGGAAAAGGGACGAAAAAGGAGACGGCAAATCGACGCTATCGCATCGCTCTACATAAAACGAAGCGCGCAGATCGCATCGCGCGAAACGAGTTGACAAACGCCGCGCGTTATTTACGGTTATACTTGGGGTCGCGCGTCATATTTGGGCGGAGGCTTCCTTTATCGTTATCGCGCGCGAACGTAACGGTTGCGTGTGCACCCGCGAACGCGAGATATATCACGCGGGAAAGGATACGAATTTAGCCGCATGGGTGTGCCTTCGTTTGCTTTATGCATTGATATATGCGGCGCGTTAGAAAAAAAGCGCGTTTACAGGAATCGCGATAACGGTAATCGGCGACTGAAATACTTCGCGGACGCTTGCGCAGGATGCCGGCGCATTTTTGCGCGTCCCCGTTATGACAAAGAGCGTCGCCGTCAATTACGCTCGGACCGGCGCGGTTTTGCCGCGCGCCTCAGGCGCCGCTGAATCTTAACGAATTCGTTTTGAATTCGTCGAAATCTCGGTTATTTTCGTCATTCGTCGATTTGACTCGATAAGTAAATATTGGCGCAAATGTTGGCGCATCCGTTACCTTCGTTACGATCGCGTATTGAATAATTGATTGGTCGCGGTTGCGCCTCGACCAAAACGTAATACACAATTTTTGAAACGCGTGGATAAGATCTCGCGTGGAACGACAAAAAGTGCATTAGTCGGGGCAGTATCTTAATCCAATTACAGCGGAATTTGTAATTTAATCGACGCGGTGATTTGGCGCCGACAAGTTATGGCACCGCGAGGACTCCACCTAAAGGATCCAACGTCAAACGTAATTGGTTGTCCCTAGATGGTTTGATGTTATCCTCAAATCGGACGACGATCGGATCTGGCGACACATTTCAAGCTTTCGATTATCGGACGTACCGTTATCCGCATTGATCATCGCAAATCTAATATCTCGTTATATTGCTGAAGCATCGTGTGGCATGAGTCGTTCGGAGAGTCGGCGGACGAATTTGTTATTTCTAATGGACAGCTAATCAGTGGATAGAAACGCAACAACAAAAAACCCAACGGGATTATTATTGTAACTTCGCGTCAGACGCGTATACCGAAATGCGACGGTTACTGCCCTAGGGACGAAAAAAGGTTACAAAGACGAGCATCCAAACCATCTGTTTAGAAACTGAATATGTATAAAATAAAGAACGATCAACCAATTTGTTGCTTCTCCCCCCTTGACCCTCCGTCCGAAGTGTTGATACTCGTAAGACGCGGATCGAAAGACGCGCGCCCTTTTTCCGCGCGTTATCAGCGGCAAATTGGATTAGTTTGATTAGTCGTCGGACTAATGCAGTGATACGCGCGAAAGTCGGGGCGACGAGAAGTGATTCCGCGATTTGCCACGGGGCTTTATTCGGCGACCGTTATTTCTATAAATCTGTCCGGGTTCGCTTCATTACTGGCGTTGCGCGCGCGAGGTCGTTCGGGGTGCTCGCGCCGGTAATTCAGGTTTACGCGCCGCGACAGGACGCACCGCCGGCCGACGAGGTCCCGCAGCGCGGGTAATCAACGCCAGATTAACCTCGGCGGCGCGCACGTCTCACGGCTCGTCGTAACCGCTTTGACGCGCGGCGTGACTCTTTGACGCAACCAGACTGACGTCTCTGTTATCCTGGCGCGCGGCAATTCGGGTGTCCGCGAAACTGGGCAACGCGCGCACGCGCCACCGCGAATCCAGCGAATTCAAATCCGCGCGGCAAAAATTGGGCAACTGATGCGCGTAATTGAAACGTCCGCGCACTGTTAATGTTGCGAATCATACTTTTAGATATTTAAAAATTATAAATGAATATTATATGTGTGTATATGTTGCGTGTGTGTGTATGTGTTTGTATATAAGTGTATCAAGTCCATTACCGCGATGATTTCTCGTTGGCGAGCAAAAACGGATGATTGCGATGATGAGGGATTAACGTACGAATATCACGTCTAAAAATAGTTGCTCGTTCGGTCAATTTCGATGTAATAAATGAACGAGAGGTGCATTTAAATGCCACGGCGGAATGATACAGTTAATGTTAATAGAAGGCGATGCGAGAAAGGAGCACGGGTGTGTTCGTGTCTAGCGCGACCTTCGGCCCCATCCGCGCTTCCAGGATGCCGGACTGAATGCAGCCTGGTACCGCTATGTTCATCGCGCCGAGGATCAGGAGGTGCGAATAAACTTATATTATAAAATGGCACGGTTACCCTACATAATAAAGCACTCCGACCGTAACGCGACCTTCCATTTCTCCGAGACATCGCGCGCCGATTTGCCGATCGCGAGATCGGTATCGCGCGACACCGATCTGGTTCCGAGAGCTCCCGTCGCTGAACCGGCTTCCGATTCCGTCAGCGCCGAAATCGTTTTGATTCATAACTCGACGAAGTAACTATTCGTGGTCGATCGATGGCCGATCGGAACGAAATCGGCTTATATATCTTTGGATAAAAACAAATCGCAAACGAACCGACGCGTTCGCGAATTGAAATCGGCAGCCGACCGGCCGACTCGTTCCCATCAACGAATTAAAGCTCATTCAAACGCTCTCGCCGATCGCATTCGATCTTCGCTCATTCAGTTCTCGCCGATTTATCGTCCGTTCGGCTTTGTTCGTGTGGTTTTTTATTGCGCGCGGACGTCGAGTGCGCCCAAAGCAGCGAGAACGCTTTGAATAGTAATTATCGTCCCGCCGACACAACGAGATATAAATTACAATCCCCGCGAAGAACCGGACCTCGCTCGGTTCTTCTTCTTTTTCGCAGTTCTTTTTCTTCCTCGCGCGTCGACGGATCCTCCCCCTCCCCGCTCGTACGAGGGCAAAATCCGATACGAAGTGGCACGGCCGCGCTCGCCACGGCATTCAGATGCGCTCGTTCGTTCATCAATGGATCGCATTCCTCTTTTCACCTGTTCGCGATTATTTCCTGTTGGTCTATTCGCCGAGCGAAATGGCGACCGAATCGACGCCGCTCGTGTGAATTGCAATGTCGCGAGTTGTGTAAATTTGCATAAAAACCCACTAACGCTGGATTTGGCGTTTTTCGTCGGACCAAAAGTCCGCGACGGATTCGCGCAACCCGACGAACCGCGGAAACAATTCGCCGCATTACGAAACGATTACGCGAGTCGGTTAAAGCCAACAAACCCGTTTTTCCGTCATAAATTCTGATAACGAATCGCGCATCATCATTGCTTCGAGTTCACGGTTGATTCCCCGAAGAAGCAGCGCTGGCGAGTTCAAACGCGCGTAATACGTGACTCTCGTGACCTCGTACGCGTCTTCGTGATTGCGCTTTTCTTTTTACATTAAATCCCGCCTTTTCTTCCTCGTTTATGCCTTTATTTGTGGACGAGTTGCCGCGATATTTGCCGCGTTGTTTTGCGTTCGAACGCGAGCGAGCGACCGAGAGCGGAGAGAGAAAAAGAGAGCGGACAGATACGAGAGAGAGAGAGAGCGAGCGAGTTAGCGGGGCGGGAGGGGAAAGAGGCCGCAACGCCGAAGATAATTGACGCTTTGGCTTCTAATGCCAGACATTTTGCCCAGCAATGACTCAATCGGGCTCGATCTAATGTCCCGATGGGATATGTAACGCGCCGGTCTGATCCAGTTTTTCGCGACCTTGATCGACGCGGTGCTTCGAAAGTGTAATCGCAGACCGCGCGCGCCCAAAGTCCGCGGCGTTGGCCGCGCGCCGGCACCCAAGTCCGGCCCAGATAGCCGCGCGTCGGCTCGGCTCGTTACTTTCGTTTCTTCGGTCGTGACTCACCCGGACTGAAATTGCGATCGAGTAACGGCGATGTATTCGCGCGGCACTCGCGGCGGCCATCAAACGCGCTGCCAATGAGAGAGAAACCGTCAGCACCGCCATCTAACGCCTTCGGAATACCATCGAAGAAAGTAGCGGCGGCACAGTCCGACGTAAATCTGCGCATCGCGAAATCGTGCGGCGGTAATTAGCGCTCGGCCTCGCGGAATCCGGGGCCGCGCGTTCTGAATGGCGCGTGGTTTGAATTTAGAACGGCACGCCGGTCGGCTTTCGGTCGCGTTTTTACTTTCTTTTTCCGCTTTTTTTCACTTTTCAACCAACAACGGTGCGTTTCAATAAAACCGATCTGGATTGTGATCCGACAACACAGAAGATTATCCCGTCTAATAACGGTACGTTCGCGCGGTTTATGTAACGTCAATTCAACATCGCTGACGCAATGACGCGTCCGCGTATAATTGCGCATCGAAATCTAATCACAAATGAAAATGACTTGATCGCGAAACGTTATTACTCGTTTCATGTAACTTAAGGTGCGCGGATCCAATTTTATCGATTTCATTCCGATTGAAATTCGCTATTAGCGGTTGACTGCTGTGTCAACGGGTATAAATAGATTATTGCGACCGCGGGATTGCCTTTCATTCAATCATATGCGTTTCTGTTGCGCGGTCGCGCCGGTCGGCTCGCGTAATCGGCGACGAATCGAACTCGAAACTTTTAAATATATTACGTAATCTTAGAATTGTCTTAAAAAACCGATGTCTTAATATACGAGCCAACATCTTCAATTGCGCGTCTATCTTAAAGTAATACGCGGTTTAAGACACCGCGAATAATTCACCAAATCGAAAGAAGGCGAAAATCGGTTGCGCGGGGGGTTCGCGAGTCGCTCCGGATGACAAATGGCAGTGCAAAGGCGGTTCCGCGCGAAATTAAGAATCGAGTCGGCGGTCGGTGAGCGCCCCGGGCGACTCGGGGCGCCTTTTTTTCCGCTTTTTTGGCGGCGCGGCGGCCGACCCGCAGGCGCGAGCACGATAATTTGCTGACACGAGTTACGAGGCATTCGGGCCGAGCGGCCATTCGTCTCTTTCCGTTGGCGCGGACGGATTAAGAGCGGCGTTGAAGGGGCGCCGGGCGCGCAAATTAAAAAACGACCGACCGGCCAATAATTTTAACGAGCCCGCTCTACGTGCCGAGCGTCGTCCGTGCGCGCCGCCGCAGCGTTTTAATTGGTCACGAATATTTTTGCGACTTTCTAATTAAGCGTTATCTCGGCATCGCGGCCAGAAAAGCCGCGAAAACCGCGGGACAAAGGGCGGACGAAAATCGGTTGCGCGCGCGGCGACGTTCGGCCCCGGGAGACTTCCGCGCGCAATTCGAGGCTCGCGTGCGGCGCAGGAGCTTAGGAACCAGACGCGCCGCTTTGTTCTCGGCGGGCTACCGCGCGCGGACAGCGCATGAAACAAACGCAGGAAGTCTTGTGTTCGGCCGCACTACAATGCCGCTCGTTTAATAACAACCATTAACGCCGGCGCGCGTGTGTAATTTGCGTTTTAATTTGCGGGACCCGCGCGGCTGTTCGGGAAGAAGTTGGCGCGAGAGATGGGAGAGATGCGAGAATAAACGCTCGAAAGTGGAACGAACTTTTTTCACTCTCCGCTTCCTTACTTTTTCGCCGTGGCGGAGCCCGCGGCGTCGCCGTTCGCCGGCTAATTTCGGCTCGGCAATACGATCCGAGATCGGCTCGGCGCCCGGAGCCGGCTAATTGATAAAATCGGACCGATATGGGGGAAGGCGCGATACACATCTGCGCCGCGGAAAAACGCGAAATTAATGGAGCTTCGATAACGCGAATGGGAGAATTCCCACGCGCGCGAATACACGGCGTTCCCATCGGGCGAGAAAGCACGCTCGCCCGGTTGGCCGGCCGAGGCTCCGTGAATGCGTCTGTGTCGTGCCCCGATTTTGCGCCCATTCACAACAAAAATTGATCCGCAGCACCGACCCAGTCTTGAACTTAAGCAAGAAAACGCGCCGGCGATGATGTGGACATACTTCAGTGCGTGTGCGGTCAATATATATATATAGTTCGTACTGTCACCGAATGTTTACGCCACCTCTAAATCCCATCCATAACTAAATCGTTATCGAACCGTGCAAAGACAGAAATCGATTTTCCCATAAGACTAGTAATTACTAATACTAAAACCCGGCACGTTTTTGTCCGGCTCGTTAACCGACAAAAAAGTGGCCGGCTTCCCGTTAAAAAAACTATCACCCTGCAATCGAAAAGATATTGAAACCATCCGCGCCATTATACCGATTGCCTCGGAAATCTCGAACCGCGCCGCAACGTTTTGAAAAGGAAACGGCAATTCGGCCGGCATTATTCGTTCAGCCGCGCGGCAATTTCGGCCGGCGATTTTTCGCAAGCCGCACGGACACACGGCAACGTTTTGCGCTGCGTTTATCCAAGCGAGTCCGCGGTAGCCCCGGGACATCACGAGCGGCCGATCCCCCCCACCACGCGCGCCGCCAGTTCGTGTTTCTCTCGGCTGCTCCTTCCTCGTTCGCGCTCTCCTTGTCTCGGGCTCTTTCGCGTGGCCTGTTTTCTTCGTTCCTTTTTATTCGCCCGCCTCGAACCGTCCTCGTTACTCTTTCGTTTCGCCGGCGAGAAGCCAGGCCCCGATGACCGCTCGCGTTTCGTTTCTCTCCGTTTCAAATCGAATCGGTGCACGCGCGCGCGCACATTCAAAACCGTCGATGGGGAAGTTTCAAATCTTAGATAACGCGTCTCATCGAGGAAAACCAAGTACAATATCATTGACCGTTGAAAAGATGTTCTTTTGATATTATTTATAGAGAGTTTGGTATCTTCAACAAGATACATCTTAGTGAGAATATCTTGATTTGTAGGGATTGAGATTGATAATTTAAATCCTTTTCTGAATATTTGACTCTATAATTCGTAAAACGTTGACCTAACAAGTGTTTACAATGAGATTTGTACGCAATCAGTATACACAATTATCTAAACATTGTATATATATAATTATTCAAAACCTCTTCTGCTGCCTTTATCATACTGATACTAAACTTTTACTATAAGTTTTTCTGAGTAATAAGACACCGGAATCTCAAATGATCTATAATTTATAAATTAATTTATCCAATGAAACAACATTTGAATGAAAACATCACAAAAACACATCTATATTCATATACGAATTTACACACTTCTATCAACTACCAATTTAGCATTACTTTCAAAATTGCTCTCATTTTACTCCGAAAGATCATCTGCGAATTTCGCCGACTGCGCAACTACCACTATTACCAACGACCACGGCGATATCATTCGAAAAAAAACATCCGTCAAAAAGACGTCTGACATTTTAATCGTATCTAGATCCTCTCTTAATGACCCGGCCTTTCATTCATCAATTCCTTCGCCTCGAAGCATCAGATATTGATTGAAAACCAATATCCAACCAATTACGATCTCTCTCTGCCCGTCTCTCTCGCTCTACCCATCGCAACGAGGACAGAGAACGCGATCGAAAATTGCCCCGGTTCGCCTCCGAATGAGCGCGATCGCGCACGAATAGCGTCGCAGCGGAGTTTGATAATTAAGGCGTCATTTAGGCAAGCGTCCGCGACACGTATGACATGAACAAAACATCGCGGATAAGAGCCGATAAAACGAGTTTGGCCGAGCCTTCGCGGACGAGGCACGACGCTCGGGGGGTTAGAAACGGTCGGCCGAGGACTTTTAATGAGCTCGGAGTTGCGCGCGGCCACTCGGCCGATGTTATCGGCGCGGCCGGGACCAAGCCTCCGAGAGCTATAAGCTGGGCTCTCGTCTGCGGCGCGACGGAAAACGCCCCGGATCGGCTCGGCGTTTCCGAACCGCCGATATTCTTTGTTTGCAGATGCGACTCGCGCGCGCGTTTTCGCGCTTTCGTGCCGCGGCGTAATTTGCTCTAGACCCGCGGCGGGGAATTACCAGGCGGAAGTGGCGCGAATAATGCACGGACCGACTGGATCGCGCCAGATCGGATATGTCAGCGAGGCGATTTGGTACCGTCGTTGTATGATTTAAGACGTAGTACTTTTTTTTGACGACCGTCAAATCTGGTATTGAACATCGCGAAGTTGGCCGCGAGTGATTACGACATTCGGATCGCACGCGTGACATTTCGAAATAATCCCATTGCCCCGACGACGGTGCTCGATAAATTACGGACACAATTTGACGGCATTAACCGAAAGGTCGTCGCGGACGATCGGCGTAAATATGGATTTTCTGGATCGAGATGAAAATGGGACCGAATCTAAACATATACACGCACGTATATACGGTTTAATTTATTGCGCGACGGCGGCGGCGGTTGCGTAACCGTCTCGGGTTTACGAAAATGAAATTCTATTTGGATTCCGTGTTCACCGAATCGCGGAGAAATTTGTACGAAAAGTACGTGATTAATGGCGACCGCGTGGATCCCGAGCGCGCCGCAGATATTCCGAACCGGGCATACATCGCAGCCGCACAAATCCGAGAAGCGTTTATCATAACTCGCATAATTCATGAGCCTCTCGGCACTTGAATATTCGAACTGTCGCACGTCCGTTCCATTAGGTGGACCTTTTACGATTCTACGCTCTCAAAGGATTATAAGTTTATCTCCTCTTTACGGTTCGCGCGTGGCATGGGTGTCCTTGGATTTATTCAGTTACGAATAATTTATTGATTCGGATTTACGATTGGCCCCGCGTTCCAGGGAAACAACGCAAACGACGAGATAAAAGAAGCGGACGGGAAGAACGGCCCGGGCATATTTCGCATCAAATAAATTAGAACTCGACCCCCGCCCCCCGCACCCGATTCATTTTAATATCCCCGATCTCGGATTTTATCTTCGAATTCAATTTGCATGATGGGACTATTAAGGAATCCAATTAATTAGAAAACTGCGCCGGAATGTTGCGTTATTAATTCGAGTATTCGTGGTCGCGCGCGGACCCTTTGCCGCGATTTATGGCGCGCGTAAGCGGAGGAACGCGGATCGACGCGGGGACAAAAGAAAAGCACCGCGGAAGGAAAACGGCGAACGGGGATGAGGAAGGAAGAAATTGCGCCGCGCGGCCGCGCAAGCGTTCGAGGCGGGGGACGAGCGCGCTACTCTCGGAAACGACGAGATGAAGGCAGGGCGATTTGCATAGGATACGCGGAATGCTGCGAAGCGTGATTGGAAGTGTTTCGCGAGAGGCAACGGCTCGGCGGGCGATCGTGAAACCCAGCACTCGCGGCCAGCGGATCGGATGGCGGATTTGTCCGAAATTTAGGGGAATTACACGGGGAAAAAAATACTATTGTCACAACATTGGACTTGTTTTAGAACGCCGTGTTGTTGATTTAACAGTATACATATCATAGATTCCCAATGATGGATATATTAGTATAATTTCAATAGTCTTTTTCAATTCAACTCGACATATCTCGG
>JABFQC010000212.1:0-32693 GCA_022817085.1 Psilanteris sp. ZL-2020
TAATATGATTTATAATAAGAAATACGATGAGAAAATTATAAAAACGATTAACAGTTTTGTGCAAATATGAAATTTTATTTTGACATATTTTATTGAGTGTACAAAAGAATTATGTGTGTATATAATACTAATTGTATTATTATTATTATTAAATTAATAGTTGAGTATAAAATTTGCTTATTTAAAAAAATAAGTACATTTCAATTGTCAAAATAATATTTTTTCAAGAATTGTAATAAATTATGTTTATTTAAAATAAAATAAATAAATATTCTTAAAATAAAAGTTAATAAATAAGTACAGATTTATTTATAACAAGAAAAATATTAATTAATAAAAAAGAAATTTAGTTGCTTTTTCAATAAAGTAGCATATATAGTGAATAGTAATATATTCGTGTAGTATTTTCATTATATAAACACAATGATGAAATTTACAATAAATAACGTTTTCAGAATTTACTGTTTAAAGTATTATAAATAAGTATATTATTTTTTAAGTATTTACTGAAACGCTATGTATACTGAATAGAAAATTAGATTGATCAATTTAAATAATAAAAAACCAATAATGTAGATTTATTTAGACAGAAAATTAAGTATTGGTTGGTTAAAATATATTACTATACATATTAAATATTGAAGTTTATCATATACAGTTCAATATGTGATATGATTTTGTCAGAGTATAAATAATAGTATTATATTAAACAGAATATTCTTTTGGTTCTATTTAGAATTAATTATATCATTATTTAACTATATTTATAAAAATGTTACAGTACATTAAATATCAAAAACCATACTATATTTTATATTATAGCATTGCTATGTATTTTAACTAATATGTATATGATTTAATATGTATATTTTTGAATTTCATTGTTTTGCACAATTAATGTTATATTTTTGATTTACCTAATTTTTACGTAATCATTAATAAATATTTGTTTCATAATTCACTAATATGATTTATTATATATTCAAAATATTTCTTATAAATCTAGAAAATAATGACGTACAACCACACGGAACCAGGCATCAAGAGCTTCTTTTCCACTAGAAGAAAAGAACACCGTCGATATAGGAACATTTCAAATACTGACGGGGATACCAATATCTTGTTAAGCCGCGCGAATTTCATCGTCACGTTGAAACAATTGCATTATATGGCAAATTTCATTGAAGCTTTCTCACGAGCGGCCTGGTGTTCTTGTGACAATGTTTGTTAATAAACGCAAGTGCATGTTCACGGTTCGCGAACATATAACTAGCGGCTGGCTATGTTGGCAATGGTATGCAAATTAATGGTGACGCGGTTTAATTCGGCAATAAATAGGGGGTCACTTTTGCCGCGGCCATCGGACCATCCGTCACCTGGCTTCCTTTTTGTGCTGCCTGCGTCCTGGGAAAGCTTCGGGTTTATTTGACGCGTTTCGACAATATTTATAGGTCCGGTTGGTGCACACAGTTCGACGAAACCGTTCATTCGCCGGTTGCGTCCACCGAGAATCGAGAAATAAAAATCGCGGTTTCGTCGTCATATTTCTTTTTCTACCGAACAAAATAAACAACCCGATGAAGGATATGAACAACGTTTCACGGAGGGTTTGTTATTCAATCCATGCCAAATCTATTTTTGCAGAAACAACACTTCAATGTGGATTCAACGTCATTATTACCGTAGACAATTATGTGACAATTATAAGATTTTTTATGTATTGCGTTTATTTGCAAATAAGTAATCTTATAAATTTTACTGTGTAGATAGTAAACTTTACATAAATGCTTCAAAAATAAATAAATGCGATAAATTATGACTAAAGGCTGAAAGTTTGTTAAAATTAACATACAGCTTACGAAAATTATTATATTGTCTAACGTTTATTACATTTTTGTATATTCCCTCTAGGTTTATTATACGCAGCTAAATTATCTTACGTGTAACTTATTTAAAGAAAATTTGACTTATTTAAGATATCAGCTGTCTCAATTGGAGTAGTTTTGATGTAAAAAATGATGTAAATTTGATGAAAATTCAAAATCTAAGATAATATAATATATAATAATAATATAAAATTTGTTGTTGGGTTACCTATAATGTTTTTATTTTTATAATATTAATTAAATGTAACCCAATCATTAATCTCATGGTTAAAAATTATTTGAATTAAGTATTCAATGAACATCATAATTTTAATGTTTGAAAATTATTTGACAAAGCTGGATGTTCCGTTGATATTTCCGAACAATGTGCACAATGGATCATTGATTGATCTTTAAATGGTACTGAAAAATGTATATTTTCTTATTTCTGTAATCTATTAATGATCCGTTTACGAGGGATCGTTTTTACATTAATCGCGTATCTCAATTTTCACCAGGGATAATATAAACAATTCAGTTATATATATTTTCGTATTCTTAGAATATCATTTGAAAACATATTTAATAAAATATTAATGTCGTTATTATAACGTTATCAATTAAATTATAATTCAAATTTTTTTTTCGCGTTCAAACTACACCTGTTTATTTCTGAGGAAATCGTAATTCATTTTGTTTTATTATTTCTAATCATAATAATAATGAGAGTCTGCTGTATATACTTATGTAATCATCAACTCCAATTTATAAATTGATAGTAATTAATATTAATATACGAAAATACGTTAATCAATATAACAATATGAATAATGAATGTATTAAATTGTAATTTATATTGCACTCTACTATTGATTTATTCGAGTATTGTGGTAAATGTTATATTTTGCTACCATAAAACGACATAATTCTGATCATCAAGAAATCAGTTTCTTTTTTTGACTATACTTTATCAGAAGCTATTCAAATAGAGTATTAGTTACCATTGCAAACATGGTTTGCAAGAATAGGTGACTCTTATTATGCAATTTTTCTATAATTGCATAGCATTATGATTATATGATAATGATGCATTTTATTTTATATACTATACTGATTATTGAACTTGATATTGTTGTCATTTATCAAACCCTCATACTATATAGCATGATATTATTGCGCAATCATTTGCCAAATTTAAAGACACTATTTAATTAATTTTTGTCATTCTGAATACATTATACATACGCAGCAATAGTAACGCAAGTGCTCGGTTGACTATCCCGTATGAATAAATTGCAAAAGCACATTTTTTCCTCCTCACCACTGTCGAGTTGAACATTTATGAATATAGGATCGTATAAGCGACTCCAAAAAAGTTTTATTCAAGGAAAAACGCTCGAAATAAATAAGCCAATATCGTTAAATAAATATAATGCAGTATCGTTGGCCGACTCGAAAGTCTCCCTGGCGCATCGTTATTAGAGAAGCCGTTAGCTTGGTGCGGTCTGCTAATCCGGTGTAAGAGAAAGAACTCGGGAGGAGGCAGGGGAGTGAAAGGGTAGGACGCAAAGAGGTCGAAAGAAGGAGAAAAAAAAAGAAGAGCGAAAGACGAAATTTATCGTTAAAAAGAAAAGGGGGCCACGAATATAAATCTCTGGTATTATAATGGGATCTGTCTATTATTAAAGAATGAGTGATTTAAGGGAGGGGTGGAGCTCGACCGTACTTGGGTCTCGTCGAAGTGGGTGGAGAATGAGAAGATCGTGAATTTGATCGGCAATTCCGTCGACTCTGAGCTTTGACTTTCATCGTCAACGCGATTTTGTAATCGGAATTCACGCTTCGTTATTAGAATCGTTTTTCTGCCGCGCAAATCGATTTTGCACTGATTTCCGAAATGCAGCTCATGGGATGCCATGGGTCGCGCAAGCTTCCCAATTCTTTGCGTCTATGGTTGATTTATTATTATTTGCATAATTGAGCATTTCGCCGAGGATCATTTGGCGAACAAAACACATCGCCTATTTAAATAGTTGGCTGCGATGCAAATTGCTTTCCTCAAACAGGGACAGACGAGTGACAATTCCTCCTCGCGGGATGTTTAACTCGAACTAAACTTAAAGTCAGGTGCGTTTAGTCCAGCAATCAAATTGTCTACGAGATTAATGAGCTGTTCTCAGCGAGGGAGAAAATATTGTGACTGTTAAAATCGTTTGATACATATATAGTATATATTATATTAAGACGTATTTGACATTAGAGGTGTATACACAATTTATAAGGCCAGCAATAATAATCCGTTTGGATCGGATGCGGAGTCGAGTTTGCGCGTTAAAAAACGGAAAGACAATTGTGAGCTGCCAAATGAACTGAAATTTCGCGATCCACGACTTAATGAGCGAACGCGCGATTAAATCCATGTCCGAATCTGCATCGATGACAATTTAACGCGCAAAAAGAGAATTAAATGACTCGAGAGCAATTTCATTAACCCTCCAGCTGATGAATTTAATTTAGCTGCATAAACAAGGGTGGATGTCGACTCGATCGTAAAACCAATGAAAAACCTTGGCCATAAAAAGCTTCCGGTGTTTTTTCGCGTCCATTGGACAACGGCAAACTGGCTGCCGAGGCCGTCGGCGGACCGAAACGAAGCGGTCATTAATTAATTCATTAGTAATGAATTTAGACATTTTTATGTGCGGGGCGCCCGCGTGGAGCGTTTGTAATCATAAATCGCCGATATCATCGACGCGCGCGGCTTCCGATTGCAAATGCACTCGCGGAGGGCAACAAAGCGCGCCCGGAAGCTGTTACGCCGGCTTTCACTTAGCGCGACTTTGATGCGTTTTTCGCCAGCGTGATGTACGGTGAAAGGGCGACTCGTGGAGGGTTGACCGTCCAGGCCCGGTACAATCGGGCGTCCTTCGCGCCGTCGGCTCTGTCTGGGTCCGGCGAAATATTTACGACTGACCGACTCATTGCCGCGGCAAGTTGAGCGAGCGGTCGCCACAAATCACGCCGAGAAAGCCGGCCTTTCTCCGCTCTGGGAAACGCCAAGTATTTTTCTCCGCCGGGGATAACTTTGACTTATTGGTGACAGCGCCAACGACGCTCGGGGATCGGCCGGGGGGAGGGAGGGGCGCGCCACCGAGTCGAGGGGCTATTCGGTGTGTGAAATCGCGTGTACAGCCGTTTTGCGATTTGAGTTAAAACTGCAACCGATAATGGTCCAGATGCATAAGCACTCGAATCAGCTTCCAAGATTGGTGGATCGATTTTCTGGCACGGATCGGACAAGACGGGAATACGACGAACGTTAGCATTCGGGGACATAAATCTTGGCCGATAATAAAAATAAAGTAAATCATCGGGTCTTGAGTTTTGAAGGGACGCAAGTTTCGGGGGGTTGCGAGTGCGCGTCTGAATGTCAGCTGCTGCCAATAAATAACGTCGCGCGCTGACGTACGAGCAGCGACGAGCCATCCATTCCGCTGGTAAATCAGCCTCTGATTTTTCACACTCGGTGTATAAATTCTCGCTCGTTTCGTGTCGCGCGCACCGGCCAGATCGCCGATCAAATTTCCACTGGGAACGTTGCGGAGTCGCCCGGAAGAAGCCCGATTACTCTCGGCCCTTTTTCCTCTTTTTTGGCGGGCGTTCGGTTTCTCGTGGGAATGCCGACCGATTGATAGCCGCTCGAGATTGAGGAGCGCCGACGAGCGCGTTCCGTTTTTCCGCGTGGGCTGTTTTAAAAAGTCGGTGCCAACTCATTACTTAATTCGGCCGCTGTTTGCGCGTTATAAAAGCTATTCGTCAAAATCACATAGCGAGCCCGGTGCTCGCGACGCACGCGACGCGCCGCGTACAAGAATAGCGGCGTCTATAAGTGCGTTGATAGCAGAATTGCACCCGGACGGCTTCGTCCGCTCAGTCGCTGTCGCATAAATCACGCCCGTTACGGTGTCTTCTGGTGCCGGCGTCGGCCTCGCTCGTCACACCGGAGTTCTTGTCGCGCCTTAATAACGCGCCGCGTCTCAACCCGCACACAGCCCTGGCGAACCACCCGTCGCAACCCTCCCCCGACGTAGTCGCTCGGTCTCGCTACAAATCCTGATTATACTCTGCAAGTGACGTTGTACGGCATAGAGGGGTGCGATGCCGGCTCGAAGTCTGGTTTTTGTTGCCCCTGCGCCTGCCCTCCTCCGCCTTCGAGCCGTTATCCCTCTTTTCCACTCGCGACATTGGTACGGTACACAATCCCGGACCCGCAACCCAACGGCCGTTGTTCTCATCTTCGCGACTGATAGCTTGGACCGCGTAAATCAATTTTCAATTACGGCTGCAGTTTGTGTATAGCACGCGCCAGTGCTTCCGTACCCATGCTAGTAAGCAGATTCTACTTTGGCTTATGTGTCAGGATGGTTTCTGCAGATATTAGATGAGAGAAAAGCACCGTAATGCCCCGCAGACACGGGGCTCTTCACGACGCGATCAATTAAACTTGATGCAAAAATCAATTAATCGCTCGGGGCTCGAGTAAGATACATCTTGTTTACAATAAAATGGAGCGCGCGCGCGGATTCGACACGGCGCTCGGGATGATTAACATTTGAATTGCCGTTAAATTTATTTCATTGTAATCCTTAATTATGCGTTTATTAATCGCGGGGGTTTGCATTTGCAAGTTTCGTTCCTTAGATTACCGGTCGCTGCGATTACATTAAAGAACGAAGGAAGACTGTTTCGGAGTCTGCGGCTGTAGTAAATGTAGTTCGGTGGAAGAGGGTATGGGGTGGCAGCAGAAGAGGAAAAGGATGAGAGGGCGCAGCACACCGACTCGGCTCGGTGGATACGTACGCTGGATACGTATTATTATACTTCGCTACAGTCATATTTATAAATCAGCAATACAGCACGACGAGCGGACGACGTGGAGGGATGGAATTTATAGCTTCGTTCTCTTTCCTGCATTGCCAGCTTCGCATTCGTCTCGCTCCCGTCTTTTTGTGCCGAGCCTTGGTCTCGCTCTGCCTCGCAACCTCTTGCTCGCGCCAACCCCTTTCGATGCCACCACCTGTCCCCACCTCCTGGACGCGGTCCTCCTCTTCTTCCTCCACCTCCTTCTTCCCCCTACTCCTCCTCCTCCTCCTCCTTCTTCTTCTTCTTCTTCTTCTTCTTCTTCTATTTCTTTGCTTCTCTTCACTGTCTTGCTCTCTCCCACACGCGCGCACACAAATTGCTCAGCTTCATACATATGAGCTTAGGTCGACATTTTCCCTCCTCTCTTTAGCAATAAATCTGCGAGACTTTTGAGTGAGGTGGGGTTCCGCGTTGGGGCACCGACTAGCAGCCCCCTTCGCCAGATCTGTTCCTCGTCGCTCCGGGCCACGTCTCTCTCGCTTTTCATTTCCTTCGTCCTCGGTATCGTTGTTCCGTCCGTCTCCGTCATGCTCGCTCCCCGGTTCCGTCCTCCTTCTCGCTCGCGTCACGGGAATGTATATAATTAGCAGCATTGTGCTTCCTCGGACAGATTTACGAGTCGTATCGCTACCGCGGCTGCATGCATAAGCGCGTTAAATAAGTATTTATCCGACCCGTGGGGGATGACGATACGCCGGACCGATGGCTTGCACCAAGTGCGCTTGATGGATTTGATTCGTTTGAGTGTACCGACGCGGACGTTTCATATGCGACTTGGCGTCAGTGCGAGACCTTACCCCCTGACGCGATTCTTTGTCTCGGGCCAAACAAAACACGTTTGTTATCCCGTCGAGCTGATTTTCGACCGTAATGCCGACGACGTTTGATATTTCCAATTAATGAGCAGGAGCACCGGAATTTATCGGACGTCCAGACTGATGCGAAAAATTGTCCGTAATTACAGGCACACTAAAAGGTTATTGCGAGTCCATTACCGACTCATCGCGTTCACTGTCAGTGACAAAATAAATAATACGCGCGCCTTGGGTTCATTTGTAATAGATAATTAACATCGTTTCTAGACGTTGCAGACACCGGTTTAAAATACATCCCCACGTCCAATTTCAAACCTAGGGTAATCGTTTTAAAAAATCGATCCACTCTGTTTTCATCCCATAATTTACTGGCCTGCGAGGTTTACACTTACGAAATAGTCGTGCTTTGATATGCTATTGAAAAATAATTTTTAAATTTTAAAATAAAAATTGTAAACTATTTATAACATAAACCATCAAAAAATGAAACAACAATATTTTAAACTTCAAATGTCATAGTTAAATAGATCAACTATATAATTTTTCGAAACTGTCCTAAAATTAAAAAGTAATTCAAATGAAGGTTTGGAATAAATATGTTAAACATAGAGCCATAAAACCTCGTACGCTAAATTTATAAAATTGTTGTGCAAATGGATGAATTGTTTTTCTTGGGTGAAAACTAAATCAGAGTCCTTGTTTAAATTAGAATCCTTTTTTTTCTGGTCTCCAACCAATGAAATTCAGTATTTTCTTTATAATAGTAGAAGGAGATATAGTTTAAATACAGTCGATTTTGAAATGGAGATCA
The DNA here is from genome assembly GCA_022817085.1 of Psilanteris sp. ZL-2020. Lineage (NCBI taxonomy): Eukaryota > Metazoa > Arthropoda > Insecta > Hymenoptera > Scelionidae > Psilanteris > Psilanteris sp. ZL-2020. Next base: position 8,415 of record JABFQC010000212.1, read on the forward strand.
TTTTATCTTCAGATTTAATTGTCAACGTTAACGAATTAGACTTTTTAGACAAATTTAGACAAATTTTGGATTTTTATATTTGTATTCTGTTGTTAGTTCTTTTTGTGTACACGGGGGAAAATCAGCATTGACTCAACATTGACACAACTTTATTCTTTATTTTTTTAGGTTAGAAATGTTGAATTAATACTGACTCAGTGTAATTTTTACGTTGTATCTAATTCAAATTAACATGTCGAGAATAACATTGAGTAGACGATGCTGATTAAGCATTGATTAAGTATATTTTTCCCCGTGTATATTCTTTTGTCCATTCTTCCTTGTCTTGTTGTGTAAACTTACCTTGTTGCGTTGTATAACATATCTATATATATATATACATATATACATTAACTATTCGAGCGGAATCTCCTATTCAAGAATTACAAGAGTAATTAAAATGTAAATGTATAATGGTAATATTCGATTTATAATTTGACAATTTTATTTAAATAATATATTTTTGAATGATGTGTTTAGGAACTGTTCTCAAATAGTTGCACCATTTTAACGCAAGGTTTGGTGACAATCCTGCAAAATACGCTTCTGAGGACAGCCGCAGGCCGTCCGATAGAGCTCATCCATATTTGCTCAAAAATTGCAATTTTACAAACATGTAATTGGGAGCTCAAATGGGGGGTTTCTCATACTCTGCTCTGGGCATGTATATATAAATCGATAAATTTGCCTAATGAGCCTTTTGAGAACAAGCGGCCATTTTGTTTCCCATTTATACAATGGTAAATATTTTACGGATGATAGTTTTGAAGTCTGTCCTCAAATCGGCGATTTTTTAAAGGAGCCATCTTTGTGACTGATCCTGCGGAATTGATCTTGGAAACAGTAGAAAACGAAGCAGTAAATTATGCGGAAGATATTGAAAATATTTTAAAATTAGTTATCTCAAATTGTAAAGAACTAAACAATCTAATGTCAAAATTTTAAATCTTATTTTTTGTAATAATAATAATGTTAACAAAATAATTATAATAATAAAGAAATTATGAAATCTAATAATTGTTTACTTTATAATCCTTTTCTTTCCCTAATAGAGATTATCTGGAGATTGTGAGAAGTCCTTTTTAAAAATTATATTTGAGTTGCGTTCAGAAATGTAACAGTCGCATTAACACTCTGAATTCCAATACCCGCGACAAGTTCGTTTTTATACATAAATTTATAAACTCGACACCGAGTTACGCATACGTATATAATTCGAAATGTGTTACTTTTTTTGCCACCATCGTGTAACAGTGCATAGTTAGTAGTGGCGTTTTACTATCGCGCATAAGAAACGGTTACATAACGGTACCGCGGCGCAGCAATCGTTGCACTATCAAAGCTTTTTGAACAGAACGATTAAGTGCCGTGCGATCCAATATATTTGCTTAGCAGTTGAATCTATTAGCGCTAAGTCGACCGTGTTTACACGACACAAAAGTAAATCCTGAATTACGCGACCAGTTACGTTCTCGTCCGAGTCGTCCTGCTCCAACTTGGCACCAGCGCCCCACACCGGACGCCACTCAGAATCGACACTTTATTTCGCCATTTATCACTTGGCGCGCTCGACTACTTTGATGACGTCAATGTACCGAGTGTCTATACCGTATTCACAAACAATCGCACATCATACGCCGTTAAGTTGTGTGCGCGCGGCTGCGGACGGCCACTTTGTGCAGCGAGACGTCAACTTTGAAAGGGTTGACGGATGGTCGCCGCGGGACGAAAAGACGATAGGTCCGGATCCATCATGCTCTTTACGTCGTGTCTGAAGTTTGGCATACTCCAACATTTTGTCCGTTGTGCAATGTTTGTTTGGGGGAGTAGGGTTTATTCTGAGAAAGAACATCTGTTCGTAATTTTTTTGTGTTCAGCGTGAAATTAATATTACACAATATATCATGTAACTTCGCAGCTTTGTGTAAATATTTGCGTGAAATCAGAGATCGTTGCTTTGCAGATAGGACGATGAAAAATTGATACGTATTATTTAAGAAACGTTTTTTTTTTTCTGCCGTTTTGTTCGCGAAGGAGTTTCAGCGAACAATACCGGATGGACGCGTGCACAGCGTGTATTTTTAATTTCACTTCCTCTTTATAGAGCTCGAATCGCTTTTGAGTCGTTGACGCGGTTTGATCGCAAGTTTCGTCTCTGTATTGTTTATTATGACCGTAGTCGTGTCAAGGAATCATTTCTTGTAAAAACTGCCTGAAATACGATAACTAATTGAATCAAAACGGTGGACTTTTCAATACGTTGTTTTACGACTTTCATTTTTAACGTTAATTGACGTTTCCGATTTGACGAGACGGCCGTTATATTTATTGCATTGTACATATTTTATTTTCTCCATTGTCACATAGTCAATGATCCTTTTGCGTTTTTATCGGTACGCGTACACTGAGAAAAATAAATAGGGAAATTTACTATATAAATAGCAACAGTAGGGTATACTTGAAAATACGACAAGAATTACTATAAAACTATAAAAATTACTGTCATATATTAAAAATCTTCACAATTTTAATAAATTGTTATTATGCGGGTTGATCATTTTACTACAATATAATGTAATTTTTATACACGGAAAAAATGTTAGGAAGAACAAAGCATACGTATAGTCAATGTAAACATGATATGTTTAAGTTAACTATTCATTTGTTAACATCAACTACACGTATTCTTGTGTCAACCGTTTTATCCTAACATTTTTTGATTGTAGTATTTTTAAATATATCCTAGTATTAGTATTTATATAGTAATATTTTCCAGAATATTTTTCTGCGTGTATCGATCGCGCCGAATACGATGACTGTTACTTATCATTAATGATCGGTACGCAAAATTGGTCATGAAATCATCTGCGCTTATGTATAAGTATTAATGGCCATCACTAATCACTTGCACCCATAACTCGTCATCACTGACCATCAATGGTTATGCATGATCATTGATGACTTGGCAAGGAAAATTTCTACAATAATTGTAAATGATGATTTGTTATAATTTCGAGTTCAAATTTCTGAAAAATTATTGCCATCGGCATTTGTTCTATACTTGAAAATGATATTTATATCAAGTATAATATTTGTACTTTTTTTTATCTTCAAATACAATTTGCGAAATTTTCAGAAATCCCGCATCATGTGTAAAGTGTAGCGTTATTAGACTGATTTTGGGTTATTACTTTGTTTATTTCATTTATAATTATGGAGTTTCACGGGGCATATAACTTTGTTATGTAAAATTAGTTTTACATTATCTCTTGCCGTAACGTGAAATCAATTTAGCAAATCAGTGTATTCGACTAAATAACACGACTACATGTTTATTAAATATTTATACATTTAGAAATTCTCGTTATGTGTAACACTAAGTTTATGTAGTAATTGATGCATAAAGTAAATGCATTCGTAATTAGCAACAATTTTCTTTTTGGGAAATAATTTTGAGTAATATGTTAAAAGTGCGTTTGTTTTTGCCTATATATTTCCAAAGTTATGTATAAGGTTTTATTCATATTACAAACGTTAATAATGTTTCATTACAGAATAATATAACATGTATACATGTTAGATTATGTTTCCATTAATGCACTTATACAGACCCGTTACGTCCGTTTGAAAACAATGATTATTTATTATAATTTGAAATCATTTTCGGAATAAAAAAGTTAAAATAAATTAAAGAAACTGCTATAATGTAATATAAATGCAAATAAATTTTTATTTGCTTTTATTATTATTAGAAAATTATTATATGTAATTAAATAATATAATATTTATTTACTAAATCATTTAGAATATTATATTTGAATAAAAAAAAATACAAAATTAATTAAAGCAATAAAATATTTTTTATTTCAATTTAAAAACAAATCAATTTAATTTTGACTGTTAATGTTTAACATTATAGTGTATTATATCTACATGGAGATAAATGTTTAGATGGTACAGATAATTAATTATGATATTTAAATAAATGATTTACTGAATTAGTCTATTATTTATCAATATTAAAATAACGTTTACTAGTGCCATCGAAACATTTTTTCTAAACATGCTTTATTTATAACAGTTATTGCATATAAATTTGATTCCCATTACATATATTTCTCCAGCAAGCAGTTGAATAATGTTTTGTTTACGAAAATAAATAGTTGTATGTACGTATATAAATTAACGCTTATTTATACCTTATGTAAGGCGTAAGTTTTATTAAAAACGTCAGTTTATTAAATAAAATGAATTTCAAAAAATCAAAACAACAAAATGTACATTGAGAACAAAAAATCGTCATAAATTACTATACGCGTGATAAGGCTGACACGGAGCCAATACGTTTTATTATTTCATGGAATTTACGAACAAAAATATTATGCAATTGCAAAATTTTGCCCAACATTACGGCAAAATTTCTAATAGGTTACACGCGCATTCCACGGTAATAAATTATGCAAATATTCTTTACGTTGACAAAGCTTATGGTAAATTAATGAAAAACAAGGCAATATTTATATGAACTTTTTCTCCGACCGTAATGTTTCGCTATTCATCGTTCAGACCTCCTATTATTAACCGCTAATTGTAAAAGAAGTAACCCTTCTTAAGCTAAAACACAAAAATATGAAAAAGTGCCGAATTGACATTCACGAAACGTACAGAGACGTTTCTTATTAACGATATTTGAGTGGTATTTGCGCTTTTATCGATGGCTATCGTGACGCGGTAACGCGAACGAGCTTATTCAATGGGCCGACATTGCGCGAGTCGTTAAAATCGATGAATTACGAGACAACGCATTAGCGCAGTCCGCACGATACTAATCAGCGAAATTTCCGTGCGATAAATAAACGAATGAGAGTGCGTTACCAGATATGCGGGACAGCACGTATAACGCGCGGGTATAATGTCGATGCGATGGAGTGCGCGATGCGCGTCCATAAATCGTCGGATATTCAGAAAAAGAGCATTTTGAAATACCGTTGAAAGTGCAACGATTCGCCAATAACGCGGAGTCGGGGTATCAATAAAAAAAGGGCTCTTGTTGAATGCGCGCGGTGATTTACGAATTAATATTCGGCTTGCGTTATTTAAGCCGCATCGATTATTTATATGCCCCGAAATCTTGCGTTCGACTGATTTGACGAAGATTCAATATTGGATTCAAAGTTGGCTGCGTCGACACGCGGCTGAAATATTTTGCACCTGCTAAACCGTATCTTTCTTGTTTCGAAAAACGGTCGTTTGATTATGATAGAGATGCTGGGTTGTTTAGTTTCATTTTCTGCCGCAGTGTGTACACGTGAAGTTTATGAGAATAATGTGTGTAAAATTCTCTTTTGAAAATTGATTTGGGAAAGTTATTACAAGCGTGAAGTTGTAAGGTGGTTTTTAAGCATGGAGAAGCGTTTTTGTGTTGCGTGTTAATATTTTAGAAGAGTTATTTATGGTCAAAAGCGATGGTGTAGTGCTTTTAATTGAATAGAGTAAATTCTACTGAAGGTGCTTTAGTGGTGTTCGATTAACAGTTGCGAATTTTGTTGCGAAGTAAATTTTAACAAACGACGCGCGCTTTAAAGTACTAATTTTGATTTTATTATTTACAGGCATAGCTCGGCCACGATTCAAAGCAAACTCTAGAGCTAAATGATCTAGTATTTGCTAAACAATAAGTGTTTTCGTCTGCGCATAACGTACAGCCAGTCATTGGTAAATAGTAAAATAAATAATGTTGGATTAATGTAAATCGTATTATACGAAACAGATTCTATATTTTAATTACTTAGCTGAAAGCGATTATGTCACACGCAACATTCAAACATCGGAAGTATACTAAAATATAAAAACGATGATGAAATGCCACGGAAAGTACTTAATAAATTAAGCGTTTGCAATTATTCTCGGGTTACAACATTATTTTATTTACACCACTCTCGCTGATTAATTTAATTAACAATCTTAATTAATCGTGACTGTTTATTTGATTGGGCTATTACCAGATCCCACAAACCAATCTCATCAAGGTAAGTCTCCTGCATTCGGCTCGTAAGTCACCGAAGGCACCTCGACTGAAAATCTGCAAGTAAATTACGGTCAATGCGCGTCCATTTAGGTGAACGATAATGGTAGCAATATTTGTAACGGCTGGACTCAAAACAGGATCAGAGCGTTGCCGAAGACTCTTCAACCCGATTTGAATCTCGCAGAAAAACCGAAAGCTCCGCTAGATTACATTAGCATTCCGTCCCCTACTCCCGGAGCCATCATCAGCAACTTATGACGCGATAAACAATCGACGAAGCCAAGCCGCCGTCGCATTTATTCGCAACAATTTATCCCACGAGTTCCGTGGAATTAAACTGAACGCGAAAAATATGATAATGAAAAACAAAGGCGAAGCGACCGATAAGAAGCGCGGTATAAAGCGTTCCAAATCAGAGGCGTAATTTCGTTTATCATCGTACCCTCGGCTCCCTAAACCCGAACAAACTCTCCTAAACGTCAGTTGGCGGAGAAAAATCATAGCGCGCTCTCAGCGACGTCGTCTGCCTTCTCGCGATGCAGCAGTTCGCCGGGAATACACGGGGGATCGTAGATATCGTGAGAAAACTCTTTTCTCGCGGGCATGGAAATGGACAAAGTTTCCCCCCCGCGTCGCCCGCTGGATGATTCCTGCCCAACTTGGAGCTCGATTCAACTCTCGGAGTCGTTGCAGTTCAGCGGCACTGCGTTCGCATAAACTCTTACGACGATACACTTGGCGCTCGTCTCGCTGCGGCAGTGCAGGATAACCAACAAGGACGAACGAAACACAATGGAGGAAGATGCGAAAACTGACTTTCGAGCAGATAAAGTTAACTCCGCCCGACAATGTTGCCAGGCTTGGGGAAATTTTTACCCTGCAGCTACGTTTTGCCGAGGCCCTTAGTCGCTTAACTTGGCTTCAACGAGCTCAAGTTCGAGCACAGACGCTTTTATTCGAACTGCCACAAAGAATATCGGGTGGGATAAATTGCAAAAATTGTTTACTCCGAGTTTCGTAACAGAATTAACCGATATTAGTTTTCTTTTATGGCATAACTAAACGAACTCTCGACCGATCTCTGCGAAATGCTCGATTTTCGTTGAGGCGCGAACAATTTTAAATATATATATATTTATATATTATATATATGAATGGGCGCGAGCGTTGTTTCGAACGAATTACAAATCACAAAAAGGTTGAGATTAATCGCTCGTATTGATGTTTAAGATAAACCTGTCTGACGAAAATGTTTATTATTCGCTAGGCGGTGTATGGCTAAATTTGAGCGTCCGTATTTATAATAGCGGTAAAGATATCGAAATATAGTTTGCAATATTTCAAACCAATGACTTTCGCGTAATAAATACAAAATTTGATATCGCTAAAAAACAAAGTTAACCGCGTATTGTTTCTGTGAAATAGGTAAGAAGGGTTGAAGGGAGACTTCTGAGATTGGATTCCGGAAATGAGACAAATCAATGGTTTCGGACGGGAATGGAAATACGATTCTCGATGGTCAGCGCTATCTCCGACTGTATCTCTTTCGTCGCATGATTGCGACGTCCGCCGTCCTTTTCGTCGCGACTCCCACGCGGCCAAGATTCTTCGACGCTTCTGCCCAAATTATGACGTCGATACGGAGTCACGTTGACGTCGAATGGAAGCGTTTCCGGGTATTCCTCCAAACGACTCTTGCGCCAACTTCGGATTCCCGCGGCTCTAACGTACGTTATACCGTTGAGATATTTGTGGATACGGCGCAGAATAATACAATCTTTGGGTCGAAGGAAAGAGCGGCGACGCTGATTGTAACGTGGTCGAGACATTTGCTTTACGAGCCGAGAGCTCGGTGTAATGCGCTTCTTTTGTAATGGACCGGGTATTTTTATTTCATTCAAACCAGGGGACATATTACGGAGTTAAGTTCTGATCGAAAATATGATGTCACTCCAGCGGATTGATGTGTGCGAAAAAAAAAATTATGAAGAAAATATTGCAATCCGTTGCATGCAAATACCGATGTAGTTGTTTTACATCAGCATATACAGTAACTGTTTCAGTCTAACCTAAGCTTGGAATCCGATTGATCCCAAGTCAATCGAATGAAACAATAAAATTATCGTTTGCTAGCATAAAGCAGCCATATAAATTGGCACCCGTTCCAGCTAATTCGAATGGAAAAAACATTGTTTTATGATTTTAAAATGGAATATTAACTGCGCGAATTAAAATAGTTTGGACATTAATATTTAATAACGCCATCACCTTATAAATATAATATAATCATTTTGAAATATATACAATTAACATAACTTTGAATATGACTACATAAATTCACTCCTAATTAATAATCAATTTATCACACATATAATTTGCATCCGAATTCACTTCACCCAAGTGTCATATTTAAATAAATATCCGCTAATTTTAACTAGTCATAATGCCTAAATTGTTGAATTTTTGATTAAAATTCAATGCACGGTCATTCGTTCCGGGTCATTGAGTCGAGATTCTACACAATGCGATTCGCGAATGCATTTTCTCAGGCTCCTTTGACTAATTTTCTACAGCAACTTGAGTGCGATTTTTCGAAGATTTTAGAAGTTAATTTAAAAATGTATTGGGTATTCAGTACAACGTCACTTTATCTGGTCTTTATGATCGCGCGGTGCATTAAGGTCTGTTGCGGTCGGCATCACCTCGCACAAAAGTATCAGACGATATTATACGTAGCGAGTGTCAGACGCAACAACAATACGTCGGAATACGTCTCGTCATGCTCGCTGCCAGCGGGACTGTTCGTGCGTGACCGCCATAACTTACCCAACGGGACCAGGTCGTGCGTCTGTCACTCGTCTGTCTCATTCGACGATGCATTGTCTTCGTATATGACAATGCAATAGGGTTGGAATCAGACTTTGAAAGACAGTTCCGGTCCTATGTGATTGACCATATTAATAGCCAGTTCCATTCAATATCTTTCACAATTTCTTGCGCTGTCAATTACGGCAAAATTTATTCGTTGAAATATGAAGAACGGGTTGATTAATTGAAAAAATTGTTTCAGCGGATTGGTTATCGAATCTGTAATGCGAATTCCATTCTTTATTTGATTTGAATTTAAAATGCGATTATTAGTGAACGATTATAAAAGTAATTTGAGTTTAATATATTTATTTGAGCTGTTTTCATCGCCAATAGAATAATATCACAGTTTGTAAATAAATTGTATATTCTGAATTTCAACGTAACAAATCATTTTTATCATTCTCGGTATAAGAGTCTGGGTTATTTAAGTCAACTTTGAATCCAATATCTCGGCTTTGAGACAAAGGAATCAAATTCAATAATTTTAAGTGATAAATATCAGTCGTATATGGAAAATTTGTCATTTTTGCTAAATGGGTTCAACCATCTTTACTAAAATAATCTAATTGTATGCATTAAGATAACCATAGGCTTAAGTGTTAAATCCTTTACTTGAATTGAGTTTCTATATTGAGGACTTTATCCATATATTTTGTATCAATTAAAATAAAATTTAAAATTTAAGAGATTTAAACCACCTTTGTGATGCAAAAATAAATCTGCATTTTGGTTTGTTTTGTAAAATAAACGATATTTATCTTACATTGTTTATATTTTAGTACGAAATATATTTTTTAAATTAAAAATATAATTTTAACGGTAACAATATTTGTAAAACAATTATAGTAAATAAATACAACTGCACAGTTTAGTTTAGTTCAAAGATATAGTGTATAATAGAAAAATCGTTATCGATGGTCTACACTAAGACATTTCAAAATCAACGATCATTATCAGATGAAATTATAAAAAACGTTATTTAAATAACAACGCGATGATAGGCAAATTATTATCTTACAGTTTATTTTAAAATTGTTGGCGAAATAAAGTGTTCTGATTAGTTTTGGATCTGCGAGTGATCGCAACCTGCATCCTATCGAATAACATATCTATCACGCGATTTGAGCGCTGTCTCGCGTTGATGACGATGACTCGTGACAATTTCGAGCGAGATAGAGACGGAAAGTCTTCACTCGATGGCTCTTGATGTCGCCGAGATTGGAACCGCGCGCGAGAAATCATCACGCTCGGTTGATCGTGAATGCCCCATCTGACAATAAGGTCTCTGCGATTCATTTTCTTCAATCGTACTCTTAGTCAATTTCACCGCGATTTTCGAACAAATGCCGTCTTTGACCTGGCATTGTTTCATTCGGAGCAATGTATAGTCAATTTCGACCATTGTTCAATAGGGGAAATATTTGTTGATGAGTTTGAATTATTTGATGTCGGGTAAATCGATAAATAGTGGGTTAATTGAAGGAGATGAATTGAATTGGAAAACAGAAAAAGAAAGTTAAAAATTTATTTAGATTTATGATGCTTTTTCATGTTTCATTCATATAAATTCAATATTGAGTACAAGAAATGAAGGAAGCTTCACTCAAACCTGTCTGTAACTGACTGTCGAGTGTTTATGGTTATTTTTTATATTAAAAATTACAGAATACTGAAATATACACAGTGGAGAAGAAATCCTAGAACTATATTGTAATCTTTATAAAATTGTGATAAAGTTTGGTTAAACTGTTTTATTGTAAAAGTTTAAAATTTTTTTAATTATTATTTTATTCTAACGGTCATCCATGACTTATTGCAACCAATTACAGATAGTTACAAAATCGTTACAAAATAGTTACAAAAATCCGATAATTATAATAGTGTTAACAATACAATTTTTTCTCAGCGTACTTGAGAATATTTGTTCTATTAATTTATCCGATTTAATTGATACAAAGCAGATGGATCGTCTATCATTGGTTGACGCTAATATGGCTTTATTTAGAAACAAACACTTATAAAATAAGGATAAACGGAAAAAATGAGTTTCATCCGACAATTATATCAATGATTGAGCACAGATCACCAAAAAAGGCCTCGCAGTAACGAGCGAGTGGAAAAAAATCGGTGACAGTGGCAGGGGTGACTTTTTTCCAGGGCAAACTAATAGACTGCCACGTCCGTTTTCGTCTCACTCTTCCTCTGCTCGCACTCGCGCTCGTGCAAATAAAAGTTTGCCATGACCCGGCAACACCTGTTGAACCACGCGGGCCCCGCGATACCTCATCGAGTAGTGTTGAAAAAAAGTCAATGCGACTTCGGCAAAAAGTGTGCGATTAACGTATGAAATCTGTCCATCAAAGTCAACCGACAGAAATTTACGCGTGTAATAGCACAACGTTGAGGGGCGCAGCACCGGCTGGATTAAATTTAAAAAAAAGAAAAAGAAAAAGATAAAAAAAAATAATAAACGTTAGGACAGATGCTGCGCAATTTCCATTTGACTTTATTCGCGTTAACATGAAAATTGCATTGAATTGGCAATGATTATCTCCAATTGGTGAAGTAAATATTTAAAACATGTTATGATTGAATTATGGAACAAGGTCAAATAAGATGTTTCAAAACTTTTGACTAAACTTAATTCGATTATCCGTCTGTGGTGAAAATTTTTTGGATTTGTTATTTTAAAATATTGAAAATCTTTCATGCTTTATATGTAGTACCTACAAATTCAATTGCAAATGCCCTGTCAATAGTTGCGCTTTACATAATCATATTGACACAGACATTCAACCAGAACAGACACCGTCAATATTGTAATCACAACATTATTTTTCATGCCTGTCATAGTTACATCGCGTACTCGTGAATATGCAGATTACGATATTCCAACGATATTACAACGGAACAAAGGACTGCTCCGCACTGATTACGCATTCGTTCCGCGTGGATATCGCACGACATCGGTTGATTGACATGTGACAGGACGCGCAGTCCCGGTGACGGACGTGACCCACAGCTTTGACGAATGGTCCTTCGAGCTGGACTACCGGAACGGCAGGAAGGACTACACCACCGCTTTTATGTAGATAGCCGTATTATACTCTTTCTCACTCTCTATTATATATATAAATATATATATATATAAACATGTGTACTCATTGTTATCTGTCGCATGATTTAATTCGTCCATGTTCTTGTTTGCAATGCTGTTATGGACTGATGCGTGGCTTTTACTCGTAGTTTTCGTTCACCTATAAATTATCAATAGTGCTGTTATGTTTACTACGATACTCTGTATATATCGCTTATCACTTTTTTATCTTTCTCCGATTTATGCACATTTTACGTTATTGTTCAAAAAGCCAAGAAATTTTACATGAGACTTTGGGTGTTTTTCAGTTGCATAGAGATAATTTAACTATGTACTAAATAAATTACAAGTTTTTTGAAATTATTTATTTATAAATAATTTTTATAAAATAACTTAAAAATACGTATAATGTTAGTTCACGAGACATTTTAATAAATTATAATATAATACTACATTAATAAAAACGTTGATGAATATGTTTAAAGAAATGACCTTTCACTTGTTTATGACTATATTTTGATTTTGAACTTAGTTATAACTTATAATTTAAGATAGTCTGAAAAATTTGAAAAATACTTAATATATGAATTTATCAAAGCAATATTAATATGTTAAATTCAATGATTTGAAAAAATTAATTTTCGAGCGAAAAATCAAACTTCGTAAAGTAGTTTAACATTACTTTACATGAACGGATACCACTATTGTATTATACCTTAAAGTTACTATATGAATAAAAATTGGAGAAATTGAATTCTAATTCAGCTAATTTCATGTTAATATTTTTATTTTATTATAGAATTCTTATGGGTATTATAAAATGAATCCGTTTCATTGTTTTGAATTTCTAAATCTTTGGGCAGATGATTGATTCATTTTGTAAGGACTATAATGAATCGTTTGCAAGTCTGAGGTCCAACCATGAGTATCCTATTACAACGGTTTAAGGTGGAAACAGAGAAGAATATAGTAAATTTAAGTGTTAATATAATAAGTTTACTTTCGATATTACTGTTAATCCATGAAAAAAGCGTGTTATATATTTGTTTAAAAGAATTTATTTATTTAAATAAATTATCCAATTTATTCTATGTTAGAAATATGGATTTGGTCGTTTTTAAATAATAATTTACATTCTTTTCTATAGGATATATAGTTAAGCAGTTATAAAAATACATGCATTTACAAATCATTCATTATACTATAACTTAAAATCTTGAATTAATAAGAAACATTGTAGTGATTTTTTTAAAGGAAAGTTTTTTGTGTTTTGAATTACGACAGGTGTAATATAATGACTTGTATATTAAAATCATAAAAAAATTTATTATACAAAATTGATCAACAAATTGCGTGTTAGTAAAATGTTCATTTGCTTAATTATATAAAACGGATAACATAATTGATTTAAGATAAACGCGTAAATTATTTTATATCGAATAAAAAATTTTAAGTAGTAAAATAGTACATGCAATATAATTAACGCTTATTAACAGGCAAAATGTGTACCGAATAACAAAGTTGAATTAATTTGATAGTCGTGGATATAACAAAAACAATAAATAAGTATCCGGTGCGAAAAGAAGCGGCAGAATCGAAATAAATAAACAGCGCTCAGGTCTTGAAAAGTTTCTTTCGCTGGGCGCGCAGATATTTCGAACTCGCGCGATCCGGAAGTTTCTTTCATCGGCTCGTATTTTCGCGAGCACGACTTCACTTAATTTCCTCCGCTCGCGAACGCTCCGGGTTCGGTACTTAATCAAGCGTACGCACGCGCGGTGCACTCCGCCGCGTATTTCTTCCGTTCAGCCAGTGTCTCGGAGTCATCCACTTCCGGGATTTCGACGACGGCGAATCGCCAAGAGAGCCGAGCAGTCGAAATGGAAATTTACGAGGCAGACGCCACGATGGATAGCCGCTGCACTCAAAGAACCTTTTGGGGCAATGGGTCGTGAGCGCTGCACAGAAGGATGTCGCCGGGACCATTTCACGATTTATCATTAACGCCCTGTTATGCGCGCTTTTTCGCGAAAAATTGTACTTTAGCGGGTTATTTATGGACACTGTAGGATGCTTGTTCGTCTCTTAAATGTTTCTGATATGTGTACTGACAGCTTTTTGCACAATTTCACGTTGAGTTTTATTATTAGTAAGAAATGATTTTGATAAATATTACAAAAAAAAAGTTTAAACGTGTTTATGTATTCATTTCTTTAACGTTGTAAGTGAATTGATTCGCTTAAGAATAATAAAATCTTAAATACAAAAGTTGTATAAAGTATTAAATAATTTGGCATTAGTAGTGATTGATTTTATAGAATAATATAAATTTTAAATTTATGACATTTTATATAATATGTACCAAGTTATTCTTTAAAATATACTTCAGCTACATTAAAAAAGCTTGTGTGCAAAATGAAGATTTCTATTGTTTACAGATTTTGTTAATTCAACAGCGAAATTTTATTAGTGCGTTGTATTTAATTTTGCAATTTAAAGAAAGCATATGTTCATAACAATCACCAAATCTAATAATTCTTACTGTGTCTCTTCTAAATGTGGTGTTATTATAGAGATATATTGATAATAAATTATCTGTGAAATATGCTACTGACGGTTTAATCTAGCAGTTTTAATGAACTCAGTTATCTGCATGTACATATGTATTTAATTTATTTATAGGGCCTATAATTTGGTTCAATTCACTTGGTTATAACCTCAGGGCATTATAGAATATTTTGTATTTAAGCTAAAAACTAAATTTCAAAAATCGATTCTACAATAATAAAATATACAATATTATTACAATTCACATAAATACTATTCTTTAGACACAATGGTATATTCATTATCAAAAATTTAATAAATTTAACAATTTCCATCCGAACAGTCTGTACTTATTATTTACTAATTATGCATAAGATGAAAATTTTGTACCAATTTTATCAAAGAATCGAATGTTTAAAGTGACTCATTTCTTAATTGAATTACTTTGACAATATTTTGTTCTATTCTATATATTTGAATGGATATATATATGTATGAAAACAAATTTACATGATCGACAGTGAGTCAACAAAATATTATTAATATAATAACTGTCAATTAGCATAAATTTGATAAAGCTGTTTTGTTCTATAATCTTATCAGAAATAGTCTTGAAATAATTAAAATTACATGGTTAACGTGTGATACAAACGATAATAGATTTTTCAGTTAGTGACGTAAACACACTATATAGGTAAACGAAATAATATGTATAATATATATCATATGATTGACAATTGATATTAATTTGTATTAAAAAATTATTGCGCTCTGAATCAATAAATGCAAAATAACTTATTCTCACACATAGTTATATTTGCACACATTTATTTATAAACATAAACCTCAAGAGAGCGTACCATATATAAATAAGATGAAGTACGTTATTATTTTTTGCGCTTTTCAATCGTGAATATTAAACTTTTGAACCAAACATATTCATAAAAACGTTACGAAAGTTTAATTTGAACAAGATACTGTAAAGTTACAAAAACTGTAACTAATTTCAACCGAGTGATTATGGACATCATAATTTCAAAATGTACAGGATGTAGATCACGTGAAAATTTTTAACTAAATTCGAAACTCTCGTTGGATATTATCTGTGATCCTTTCGAAAGAAATTCTATTTCATCATACAAAGTAAAAGAAGCCGGAATTTTGCATTCCATTTATTAAATCAACAAAATTCCTGCCAAACATTAAAGTCTTGACACTGCGACATAAAATTCGGACCAGAGAGAAATGTACCAGTAATTTCGTTAAGAAAATCCTTATAATTTTTGTGGGCGAGTTTATCCCAGCCAGATGACCCCACTCTTTACGAGTGAAAATAGCGGAGGAAAGGAAAACGAATCTAAAACATTAGAGAAATACACTGAGTTTTTAGTCTAGTCTTTTGCGTTGTCTTTGTCTTTCGTTGGCCCTGGCGTCTCTGCAGCAGCCTTCCAACCCTTATCCGGGGTATGTTTATTGCTCGGAGCTATCTCTCGGTGGCTCGAGGGTTGGTGCCGCGTCACAAGGAGTCATTTTCATAATTCGGCCGTTCGTATTCGTGGCGGCCGCGCGTCCTGAATCGAACAACAGCGCGGGACTCCCTCTTCCTCGTCGCGTCCGCTTCTGCGTCATCTTCCCTTTCTGCTTTGTCTTTCCTCCTTACGCGCGCACTTTTTCCTCCCCCCGGCTTTCCCTGCTTGCCACATTTTGGTTCGAGTTCACCACCTCGTAATGTCTGTTGCCCCAATCCAGACTCCCGTGCCAAAGTACGCGAAATTACACATATTTCGGATGGCGACTATCCTAATTTATTTTTATGACTTGTCAATTCGGATATGTATTGCTGAAACAAAATACATAATATATATGTTGAGATTGGCGATTCGAAAGATTTACGAATTTCCGCTTCACTTTCCGTTCCAGTGGACTGTAATCAAAGTAGATCCAACTAGTTATAGTCGGTATGAATCATCTAATTAAATCAGTTAGCAAAAGATAAGACGAACATTTAATACTACCGACAGTATGTACTATCTTATGAAGACAAAGTACGATTGACGGTGAAGGAAGACGGACGACCCTACGATATATTTACCCTAATGACTCGCGAGTACATAAAGCACATCCCGCGCATATACTAGCTCGTTATTATCAGCGCATAAATAACGCGATAATCTTCGCATGTCGATGGAAGAGTCAGCTAAGGGATGAAGAAGCTCTTCCATCCCTAACACTCGAACGTTAGTCGTTACCCGGATGTGCATTTATAAAATAAAGTGTAATAAGAGCACCCAAATGAAAAGTTGTAGTTTTTGACAAAAACTCTTCTAAAAAGCACGCGTGTCTGAATGTCAAATGTGATCCATAACATAAAAGCGAATATGTAATAGCTTCGCGTCATGTTTATTCTGTTTCCTCCATTTTCCTTTTGCCCTATAGGATTCTTCCGTCTGAAATGTAAAGCGATATCGTAGCTGAAACGTGGAACTTTGAATGCGAGTTTATTGCTATTATATAACGCGTATATCAACGAACGAAGACTTAGAATAGTATCGATTCATTACGCTGACATCCGCCTTCGCGCTAACTTGTTCGCGGTATAGGGTATGAGGGAAACGATGAAAAAAAAATACAGAAAAGGAGAGATGTTCGATCGGTCCGGTGGATCGTATCATAAAATGCTCATTTTATTTACACGAGCTCTACCGCGATGCTCGCGTACTTACATATTTATCGTCCCGAACATTCTGGGTGGACGTAAGTATGCTGTGAGTGGGTATGCCGTTATTAACGTCCTTAATCCGAGCGGCGATCCTCCGTAGAAGAAGGGAACATGCCGCATGTAGCAGACCAACTTTTTCACATACCGCGAAAACACAGACTAGTTGCGAATTTTCGTTCGTCCTCTATGTTGGATAAATTAATATAATACTGTCGCAATATTTGACCCAACTATTTGTGACGACATGTATCAGAATTCTTCATCTGTTGGCTATTATATTCATAAGAGCGTGTGGATTTTTTTTCAATTAGATCTCAATAATGGATGAAGACTAATAATATTCTCATAATTCGTATTTCAGGCCATTGTTTGCATGTGAATACAATATTTTTAATATATAGGTTGTATATAATAAACGTTACAAATTTCTACAAGAATTATCGCATTTTATTTTTTATTCCACGGCCATAATTTAAACGGTAGTAACAGGTGAAATTATGTCTGCAATTTCGTCGTAATATATTGAAGAAATGCATACTAATTAATGAAAATTAATAAACACAGAAGTGTAGTTTCCATCATTCAATTATGGCTGAGTTCTACTTATGTATTTGTTTTAGTTTTTCGAGCAAATTTGAGCCAATATATAATTTAACAGATAATTTTCAACCAAAAACGGAACACGGGGAAAAATATGAATACAATGAATGATGACCAAAATAATGTGGCTGTTTTTACCTTCAACCCAGGTTCTTTATTATCCACTTAACCTCTGGAAAAAAATACCGTGCAAATAGTAAACACTCACACCTCAAGCGAAGCTTATATTTCACGAAATTTTTCTTCCCATTGGGCTGTCGGTTCAATTTCTCCATGACGCTGTAAAAACGAATAAATAATGACCCAGTCGGACGCGTCGTTCTCCTTGATAGCTTCGGCATTGTGCCCGGTTGAATTTATACAAATTAATTAAACCTCTTCGGTAGGAGGATGAAAGAAAAAGAACGTGGCCTGTTCGTATAATTGCTCGCGTCGACGAGGTGACCTCGGCCGATAAGTCGGAAGGTGTTTGTACGGTCTGGTATTGTAATTTAACACAATTTTGTAGACCCTTTAAGTCAATTCGTTATTTTGTAGAATTTTACCTTCATGCAATTTAAAAAGTTTTTATATACGTTATTGATGAATTTCAAAATTTGTTCATTTATATATATGTATATAAAAAACAGATGAGATTTGAATATTTTTATTACATTAAAATATAAATCATTATTATGCATATGAATAATTGTTAAACATATTGATTTTTCAGGAATCTATAAATCACTGACTTAAAATTAAAATAAAATATTTTTATTAAACCATGCTAATATATATTAAATTAAAGTTTTTTTATTATTCAAAACTTTGCTCGGGGTTATTTTCAAATTATTTTCTACAACTTATCAAAATTTAATTTCATTCAGCGTTTTCTAATGTTAATCAGTACGAAACCGAAGTATCGAATGGTTGATAGAGTTTTAAATAAAGAACATCTAGAATACATTGCTATGGAAACAAGTAAATGTAGGTACTTTGATTGACTTTTCCAGCGATGTGAGTGCAAAAAGTTCCAGCGCTTCCGAAGTCTCGTCGTAGTGTTGGAAGAGGAGGAGGAGAGCGGAAATTTCAGATGGAGAGACAGTCGGGGCTAAACAGCCATCTAAATGCATCCGAGGTGGCGCTCGCTGCCATTACGCTTGATGGACGCTTATTGACGCGCGCGCCCCTGCCAGAAGAGCTTCCTCCGATTCTCGAGTTCTGCAAATCTCCTCCGACCCCGCGTTTGCATCCCGCGCAAACCGACCGAGAAACACTATACCCTCACGCTATTACGTTCGCAAACTGCTTCGAAATAATTGCGAGCGTGCAAGCGGAGAATTCTGTATCCTTGATAAACAATCTTTAGGATTTTATTGGAATTACACTCAGATTCAAGAATAAAGTATATCTAATTGAGGGTCAATGTTGCTTGGAGGAACAATATTCGACGTGGTTTGTTAAACGTAGATGTATTGTATTGCAAATCAAACCAGCAGAGGGGTTACATTAACTGGTTAACAAAGCATCCCAATGACGGCTTCCAGCACCGGTATACAATTAGGAAACAGAATTCTTAGTTATTAGAACTCGAAAGAACAATTCTCGCACTACCCTATTACATAGCGCTACAAGTTGTTAGAGTCGGAAGCAAGTTAGCCGTTGACTTTGATGGCTAACTCGTAATGAGAATTAGTATGGATAATAATATAGGTCTATTGTATTTGCCCACTTTAATTTCCCGAAATGAGAATCATGTTGCAAACCATTCTCACCTAAAATGTACGCTTTTGTTGTACAGTCGCAGTTAATACAGGTCATCTTTTGTAATAGAAACGTTGAAACAAAAAAACAAGTATGCGTAGTTTAAACATGAAACAAACAAACAAGATTGCCATTTTGAAAATAACGTAACAAGTTATTTCAAAATTTGATGCACCCTTTTGGTGGCCCTAATGACGTTTAATTGCAGCTTCACGATTTGTGTTTAAAAAAGGTTCCGACGACAAGGGTGTTGACGGGAAAATACAATTATAAATCAGTCCAAAAAAGGACGAAGAACTCGACAAAAGGGAGATATGGCGAAGGAAGCAGTAAAGGCGGTAGAGGGAGGATGGAGAAGAGGGGTATGATGACTCTTCTCCGTGGCGAGAAGTTCCGAGATAAGACTCAGGCTAATGAATGTCGACGTGCCGTCTCGATCCTGTCGGGAAGAGGTACGAGGGATCGCAACGTCCTTGTCTCGCGCGTGTGTTTTCTTGTTCTCTGATTCGAAACACGCATGCATCGGAGATGGCGCTGCCACATATGGAAAACGGGGGACGGGATGGATACCACGAAATAAATGTAGGCCGTAATGTATTTCGGTGACGGTGGCCGCCCTACTCGACGCCATCGCCGACACTAAACAACCTGATGTACCACGATATCCTGCCACCGACATGTCAGCAATGAAACTGCACTACCTACTGGTCGAACGCACGAGTCCCCTCCTTCGTCGATTCTACTTCATTCTTCACAGATTCCTTCTGTCTACCATCTTGGCACTATCTGTGCACCGCGCGATTAGTGATCTCGGGAATTCCACAGAAATGATACTCCCTGGATCGTAAATTCAGGATTTACCGGACCTTATTTTACAGTTTCTAATGCGCGGCCGGAGTTACGTTAATATGCACCTTAAATTGTACTGCATAATGGCCCGTTCGAGTACTTTATTGACTGTATTCGATTCCTTAGAATTTCAGGCGGGATTGTCTGGATTTGAAAAGTTGATGGCATTGGAGGAATTGAAATGAGAGGATTGGTTGGGTAATTTTGAGAAGGTCTCCGTCGTGATATTTATTTCAGAAGCTCTCGGACAAAGTATTTTATTTATCAAATTACGCGATAAATTATAGTGGTTTACCAAAATCGATAACTCTTCGGAGTTATGGTCCGCCGTTCCCGGGCTTTTTGTTCGAAACAATCAACGAAATAACAAATACATTCATTTCGCATTCAGAACCATTTAACAAGACGCTGGTAGATTCATTCGGGTGTAATAATTAAAAAAAGACGCATTCATTAACGAAAGCGTGTGAAATTTTTTCGCGCGTTCGTGAAAATTGCGTCATAATTCCAAATGAAACTTTCGTCCGAATAAATCAAGTCGCGCGCGCGATTATTGAATACAAAGTCCAAAACGCGGCGCCTGCTACATATGAGATGTTATATAATACCGGACACATCGTTGTTAAAATGCAATCTCACTCAAGGTTTCATTTACATTCGGCTAGGAGCGAGGCGAAATTTTCATTTTACGTCCAACGATATCGGATACTTGAAATACAGGCGTGTGTAGTAGAGCGCGTAGAAACGAAATATTAGACAAGGGAACCGGGAAGGTATTGCATGGCCAGCGAGGCAGCCGGGTACAACAAAGTTGCGGCTGCCGCGATGATTTAGTCGCGTCCTTAATGGAGCTATAAATACTAGCTTTTCGATAACGGAGGATGAGGATACAACGGAGAGCCCGTCCGGCACGATACTTGGACTATAAGAGCCCCTTTCGTACGGCCGATCATCGTGAATCAAAGTATCTCGATGCGCAATCTGATCGCCCGATAATGAGATTTGCTGTAATTAGTAACTCCGAGAATTGACAATAACGACTTTTGTAGCAGAACGAGAACCGAACCGACAGAAGAAGATAACTAATGGACGGAGCCATTATATACTTTGGAGGGGTCGCGGGGACCCGCCGACGATTTTGGATACAAAGTGGCAACGACAGATATTTACATCGTATTATTGCCGGCATAAAAAGCGTTCTCACCGTGCTCTAAATGAAAGATAAACCATCGACAGTAAAAATGTTATCTGATTAGCGTGTCCGCTCGCGATGAGTGATGTGTTTTTATTTGTGACAACTCGTTCACGAATTTGTTTGATGGGGGCAAACAATGACGAACCAGTTAACTGGCATTGCACAGATTTCTTTGTTTTCTCAAACAATAGAAACAATCGTGCGTAAATCGCTCGCAAAGAAAGAGGGCACCGAACGAGTAAAAATAAAACAACCAACCCTCTCTGCAATGGAGTAAACATTCGCACTTATCTCGACGCCCGTAAATATTGCTCATAGAATATTATGGTGCCATAGATCTCTCTCCTCACCCTCGTGACGTTGACTTTGAGCCTTTATCAAATAAACGGCCTGCATAATCATCCCCATACTTAACCGTATCGCTTGGCAGACTCGGAGTTAGGAAATCGAACGTTTCGCAGCGTTCTGAAGTCTGCTAATTAGCTGCTCCTTGTACGAATAAAATTCCGCCAAATTTTTCTATACACTTCAGTGGTAATGCCGAACATCAAAAACGGTTGATTACCCGTACTGGGTTTTCATTTGTTTATTTTACGTTCAAAGTCGTATATTTTGAGCGCTACGAACTAAGGTGCCGGAGTTAAAATTGTCGTAACGCGTTATGATGAAATAAATTTTTATGATTTGCCGAAGCGTCTAAAAATTAATTGCATATCCAGTTAATGACTTAATAATAGAGCACTCGCGTTTAATCATGATAGCAAGATTGCGATCTCGCGCTCGAAAAAGTAACGAACGGAAGTGAGCTTATAAACGTCACAACACTCGCATGCGTGGCGAGTTCTGAGGTCGATCGACTCTATTTAAATACACGTCAGTGAACTGTAAATTATGGGACGGGGCTCATGATTTGTGACGAACTGTAATGCCATTAATTACCGTGCAGCATCTTTCCTCGCCCTTGCCTCGCCAACGAGTGCGCATTCTCTCAACAACCGCTGTGCACTACCCTTTTATAACCGACACGATGTTTATCGTGGCCGTAGCTCATTGGATTGCTATCGGTTGCGAGGACTACTTTTTATTCGCTTTAGCTTCTTTTTCCAATTCTTCGTTAATTGCGTCTTCGTTTTCAACGCGCGCCATACCAGGATCAGCGCGGTGGTAACAAGTCGAAGCATTTCGCGTGGCACTGCCATTGTTTATAATTGTCCATTTTGCATCAAACCGTAATGCGGCCGAAAAGTGAACTGGCATAAGCAAAAGGGGTCCTTTTGATTTTGAGGCGCAACCAAATTTCGTCATCAACTGTTACCCAGCATCATCCGTAGCCTCGCTCGATTAGACTTTTTTTGTTCCGAAACAAGAATTGTGAAAATAATTTCACAGAATGCGGTTTGTAATTTAATTGAGACAGCGCGTATCCCTTTCGTGAAATTGGTAATAACGTTTTTTGATAAGGGTCGTTATATTTGCGCGTCCGAGGACTCGATATGTCAATGCGAGAAAGGATGGGACCGACTAAATTATCTCACATGATCATAAGATCTTACGAGCCGGCTAATCATTGGCATGCAATAAATATCGCATATACGCCCCTTCGCAGCAGTCGACTTTTGCAACTCTACTCCTATATATTGTGGGTTAGCTATTGCCCGTCCACCGAGTCGGGGAATATAAAATCAAGCAAAAATATTATGTTTATTAATTTTGTTATCTTTTAATGGTCCCGCGTATTTTTGAAATGCTGGATTAATTTTGTAACTTACGGCCACAATTGGAATGCCGTATACTCCCGTACAATAAAAACCTCGCACATTTCTCTCTTGCATTCTGATTTGCCATAAATTGCGTACCGACTTGTACGTTTAATGCATTTAATTTATCGAAATTTATTCGCTTCGAACAAATCGTTGTTGTTGTACAAAATGAAACGCGCCGATTATAATGAAAAAAGAAGTATAATTGAATGACTGCCTAATTATTGATACTGCTTTTAAAACAAGATGCCGTGCGCGTTTAGCAACGCGCAAAAGATCTTTGCGAGCGTAATAAGTGATGCTACTATTGCCGTGAAAGAGCCTATTACGGCATATTGAGTGAAACTACAGCGTAGGCAGCAGCGTATTACGATTAATAATTACTCGAACGCTGCTTTCAAAGTGATTATAAGAACAGCAATGGCAACGGGAGCAGTATCATTGCTAAGACGGGGAACGCGATAATGCAGAATAATTTGAATTAAAGAATGCGAAACAAACGGTTTGCACGGTTGATTCCTAATTGCCTCGGTGCTTAATTTCAAAGACACAATTAGCGTCTCGGTGCTATCGTAACTTTTTGCGGCATTAGTTCGAAATTAAAATTAGTCCTTATTTACGGTTAGATACTAATGTTTGCGATGACTTTTCGCATCGCGGATTTTCCCAAGTTATCTAGTCGAATCGATTCGTTGATAACTGTATAGACAATGAGAAATAAAGTCTAAGAGCGATCCGTCGTAGGCGGGCGTAAACCAGATAACCTGAAGCCCGACTTACATCCCTCGTATCGCAGTCTATAATTATTTGCAACCAAGAGATCCCATGTAC
>JABFQC010000213.1:0-32649 GCA_022817085.1 Psilanteris sp. ZL-2020
ATATATTTCAAATTTTAAAATGGGATTTTTAAGATATGACATTTACCTTTAAATTTAGAATAACTTTCAATGTTTAATTTGATAAATTTTCGAATAAAAATTGTAAATTTATAGAACTACATCACGTTCCTTTCAGTATTATTATATAACATAATAATTGTAATAAAATATATATAAACATAAATTAGTAGTTAAACCTTACATAAGAATTATATTAATATTTCAATAAGGACACGGAATATTGAAGATATGAAGATTATCGATGTACAACAATAATTTTGACAGTTTCAAATGTTACTTAATAATTGTAGGTAATGTCATATTATAATATAAATAACAAAAGTAAATCTTAAGCTAGATGGAAGATTTTTCTATAAATGAATCTCATATATGAAAAGGAAAGTTTGTCCATTACTTGGCAATCATTATTTATATAATATTCCATGTACAATATGGATACCATCTAAATATTTATTGAGTATAAATATAAATTACACACAAATAATATTTGCCTATACTTTATTATATAAATCGGAAAATATAATCATACTTGATACAACTACATCAAAAATGTTATGGTTGAAATTGATTCAGTTTCACATAAACTAAGAAAATGTGTTTTAATTCAATCCATTTCTCTACAAAAAACTGAAATCCATCATATCTGTATCAATTTTTAAATCAACCATATTATATCTACCATTTTTCACGTCTTACAACCAATGCAATAATAAATACCAATCAAGGAAATGTATAAAAGTATAACCATAAACTACAGCCCTAAATCCTATTCCGCCCTAGTCGATACTTCCTTAAAACATCATAAATCGTTGGTATCATTTTATTCCCAAGATAAAATCAGACCCACCAACAAGCACTTTTTCCCGCGAATAAGTGTAATTTATGCCTCCTTCTGAAACACCACTCCCATCCTCTGCAAATTAGCACATTTAACCGATCTACATTCCCCTGTCCTATCACACACAAACAACACCATAGCCTGTTTTGATGTTCAATGTTTTTCAAATCAAATGTTTTCTTTTGACAAAATAATACAAGAAACGAAACATTCTATTACCTTCACAAGTTAAAATAAAACTACATCACACTTATACTCAGTTTTAATTATAATCTCATATTCTGTTCAGTAAAATTTTTTTCCTTAAATGATAGATAATATGAAAACGACATGTATTGTGCGTATAGGTGTATATTGCGATAAACAGTGTTTGAAAGTATGAGGAAGATTTTCATTTTTTGCCAAAATTATTATTTTTTAAGTTTTTTTAAATTTTAATTTCTTTTTCAATTATAAAATTTTTAGAAAAAATTTTTTTAATTTTTTGTAATCAGTATGTAAAGACTTTTGATCGACTATTGGTTGGATTACAATGTTGAAACACGTTTTTTTATTTGATTTAGATGATTTACTTGTAAATGGCATGCACAAATGTCTAATTCGTGAAAAAATTGAAAATTTAATTACAACCATTTTTGACTTTAATTAAATTTCAACTCACAATGTAGGGTATTTTCATGATTCTAATTAGTATATCTATTGATTTGTACAGTTTGAAGAGATTTTGAAGATTTTCATTTTTTGGCCAAAATTCCCATTTTTTTAAGCTATACCCCTTTCAATTTTTTCAAAAATTGGCAAAAAATAAATTTTTTATAATCAACATGTAAAGACTTATGACCGATTACTGGGTGAATTACAATGTCTAAACACGTTTTTTTATTTGATTTAGATGATTTACTTGTAAATGGCATGCACAAATGTCTAATTCGTGAAAAAATTGAAAATTTAATTACAACCATTTTTGACTTTAATTAAATTTCAACTCACAATGTAGGGTATTTTCATGATTCTAATTAGTATATCTATTGATTTGTACAGTTTGAAGAGATTTTGAAGATTTTCATTTTTTGGCCAAAATTCCCATTTTTTAAGCTATACCCCTTTCAATTTTTTCAAAAATTGGCAAAAAATAATGATTTTATAATGAACATATAAAGACTTTTGATCGATTATTGGTTGTATTACAATGTCTAACCACATTTTTTTATTTGATTTATATGATTTACTTGCAAATGACATGCAGAAACGTTTATTTCATAAAAACAATTTATTATTTACTGCATTCATTTTTGACGTCACATTAGTTTAAAACTTCTATTGGGTGTATTTTTATAATATAATAGATATATAAAGATACACAGCGACAGCGAAATGCAGAATTTTGAGGATTTTAGTTTTAATTTTTTAGATTTTAATTTTTAGCTAATGTTGCCATATTTTTGTCGGTTTACTGATAACTAATTAATCAGATAACTGTGTTAATGGGGTTTAATGATATTTGTCCAAAAAGGTGCAACAAACGTTCAGCGGCATTCCAATGTCGCGTTCAGCCTGAAATAAACAAAAGCGTGTAGCATTCGAATGCACCTATACGCTCAGTGGCATGCGGTATCCATCAGGGACATTCAAATATACAGAATGGTATTATTTATGAGCACTGGGATATACAAGAGGTGGCTGGGATATTTCGCTACTGCAAAAAGGGCAAGGTGCGGGTGGTTCGGGGTGGGGGACACACGCGTTCTGCATGCCGAGCATCCCTCAGTCTCGAAGCCTCTACGAGTTCGTCTCGTCTTCTACGGTTGAACACGACAAAGTTCTTCGCTTAACGCCGAACAAATAAATATCTTGATGCGCCAACGCCTGAGTGTGCTACACATGCACACGCGGATGAAAAGTTTGCATTTGACAGCCGACTGCACAGTTTCATAGGATTTCTACTCGGCCCAAACATAACAAACATTTTCTACCAATGCAAACAATGACAACCGTTTTCACTATGGTCCAGGGATTATGTGTACCGAGATACTTATACCGGATCACCTTTGCCTATTCGTGACGTGTGTACGCGTCGAATAAGTCCCGGCTTCCTGAACGTCGAGAAATTACTTTTTCCGCTGGGTTCAAAATAAGACACCTGGAGAAAAGTAATGATTGGGACGCAGAGAAGATTATGGGTTACACGTAGAGTACTAGGCTTAAACCATTCGCGCTGTTTAGTAACAAGGTAGGACAGAGTTTATTACCACTCTCTCGTGGGAAAATAAACTGGTTGTATAAAAATAGTATCTTAGACTACATACATAGATAATTACATGTGTATTAGTGCGTACATTCTAGGAAAATTGAATATTTGTGTTGCACGTGTGTTGTGTACGTGTCACTTGTAAATATTACATATTAGATTAGGTACACTTGATGAATGAATAGGATTTACATCAATATACGCGTGTGTACTTTTATCATATGTATTATAATTAAAATTTTATCAATTTTTCGACTTAAGGTATAAATTAAATTCATTTCAAAAAGATATTAGTATTACTATGTTTTGCATTACTATTAAAAGCACTAAAAATAAATAATTTCTCCACGATAATAGAAAATATATTAAAATTTCTTTTTGAAGTACACGTCCCACTATATTGTAATGCTTTATTCCTAATTGACAAATCGTCCTAAGCAATTAACGACGCGGCTGCGTTGGCAAGTTTAAGCTAATAACTATATAACTAGACAAATTCTGGTAAAAACAGAACAGACTCGTAAGCTCATAATTACTGTGTCAAATTAACTAAACGTCAAATTAACTGAAATTAGATTAAAACAAGAAAATTCTATTAGGTTATAATTAAGAAATATCGAATTAGTCGTAGTTAGGTCACAAAACGACAAACCTATTAGATTCCAATTTATGAATTCAAGTTTGGTTGTTTCAAAATAGCAATAATTACGAAACAAACGTGCATTACGTCATTTTGTTATCCAGAAAATAATTATAAAATAAATTAAAACATTTTTCCATAATATTCATTGGTATAAAATTATTGCCAACATTATTATATGAACGAAACTAATGACGCCAATATACAAATAATTTAATCGGATTTAAATATAAACATTTAAATTTTTGTATTAAACATAAATTATAGTTCATATTCATATAAATATAATTTGATATAATGAATCAAATTACAATGTAAATATGGAATTATTTGTTTCAGGATTTCGAAATTGCATTTATAATTTATGAATAAAATAATATACAATAGAATAAAAATCAATGCCGTGAATAATAATATTCTATAATTTCTAAATTGTTCGAAATAAACCAAGAATGCACTAATGTCGAGGGAAATCAATTCGTCAAGCATGAATAACTTTTTCTCGATTTGAAATAAAGAATAGAAGGAAAGATAATTTTAAGTGTGTTGCAAATTGCAAGCGAAATGCCACTTTCCGGAGCTTATTTATGGCCTTCGATACGACTCGTCGACATGCTGTTTTGAAGACAAGCATTTTTCCGAACACACTTCATTTGACGAAGACTTTGATGGAGCCTTGCGGTTTTTACAGACATTTTAATTAACACTGGCTGAACGAAACTCATCTCGTGGGTCGTTGTATAGTGTTTGCGTGTTACCAGCATGAGACGTATGTACGCGAACACGTCACTCGCAGAAGTTTCCTGCAATTTAGGTTTAGAAAATCTTAGTATAAAACGAGTTATGGTTGCTTGGGTGCAAAATAGTCATTTATCCATCATCATTCGCATCTTAAGTTCAAGATCGGATTACCAGTTACATGCACCTATCGCAACTTCATTGTCCTTTTCAATACCCAATTGAAAATGAATTGATTTTCAAATACTCCTTAATTAAATTAATATAAAAATATTTTACACGCTGTAAATATATATACAACGCTGATATTTTTATCGTTTATGTACTATTAACTTTAACGTGTAAAGAAACATAAATATCTATACTTATGGAATGCTTTGATTTCAGTCATGTATATTATAATAATCGATATTCTATCAGAGATATTATATCCGACAGCATTCTTGTCCGACAAAAATGTAGAAACATAAATCTTACTGAAATCTCGCGTGAAAACAAAATGTCTTCAATCGAAATTTGTGTAACCTAAATGACGCGTTTTGATCCGACATTTTGTAAACCGCTACTTTTGAAATCGAGTATGAACTGAAAAATACTCCCTCATTAATGAATAGACTGGCACGGTGGCCAAGCTTGACGCGTCTTGCGTTTGCATTCGAGTCCATTAATTACCCATGACCGTATAATTCGTGCGTCTATAAAGTTCACAAAAATGACCACGGTAAATAACACATAATAAAGCAGGTATCATCACACGAGAGTCCGCCGCGGAGCGTCATTAATATAATTGTGTACCGTTACAAAGTTCATCTTCGTTTCTAAATTTCTGATTCTCTCCCCATCATTAGAGCCACTTTTCGTAATTACACGAAACGTCTGCCGCGCATAACGAACTTTGACAGACGATTTGATAAATAGATACGAGCTCGCGCGATTAGGATTTAAGTTAATGAAATTCGATGCTTGTTCCATTTCTCTCTGTCTGTTGGTTGTACAACAAATGCACATACTTTTGTCACGTGGGGATCTCGGCGTTGTCAGAAGAAGAGCGCCAGCACGTCGATCTACGCACGTGCGCGCGTGCCAATCCATTATCCGAATTGGCTTATTGAAATTTCTTCGGCTGACAGGCAATGGATGGAGATTCGTTCATTTGGATACACTTGCAGATGCATATGCCGGAGACATGTACGTATACCTCGTATGTTCAGACCCCGCGTATTTAGTGCACCGCCAGTCCTCGGTGTCCAACCATTTAATTTCGTGACTTCGTATCTTCCCTTCCGTTTCCACCGAATCTTCAAGGAATTTCGCAAACCGAAACTTTATTCGAATCATTCTGTATCAAAGATTTATGCTTCCTTTGGCTTAATTTATTTAATGCAACATTCCCCCGAGAACACAAACTTTCCACTAACGTTTATCGCAGACCCATGAGCGCGTCCGTGTTAACTTATATTTTAGCGCAAATATTTGAAAAAAATATTGTCGCTTGATAAGCTGCATTTTAGTTCGCGTTTGCAACATTTTAATAGCAACTCGAGATAACTTGTAACTTTTGTGTTAATTTCAATGAAATTGAAATAAATAATTCGGCTGCGCGGCTTTTTTCTTTTTTTCGAATCGTTCAGTAAAAAGCAGTTTGGTGGTTTCAGTGTTTAGACTTAATATTAATGTTTTTTTAATTAAAATACTTATGATAAATATTTACATTTCATTTGTTTAACATAAGTTTTTAATGATTAAAAAAAAACTTCATTAAAATTGATTAATATATCGATGATTTGTTATAGCTGAATAATTGATAGCAGCTGGAATATTGACCTAGATTATCAGAAAACAACCTAACCTATTTTCAATAATAAATTCTAATCTTAATATCTTACCGAAGTTTTTTCTACGTATTTTCAAACCATTTAGAATTAATCGGTGAAAACATTGAATAGATAAACTGGCTTCAGTGTTGAATACTTGAAATATATATTTGGAATATAATTAGTCATTAGAATGGTATCAATAATTTCTAGAATAAATCCACAGTATATCTTTCCGTGTTCATCTCTTCTTGCTGCATATAAAGAACAATTAATCACGTAAGTCCCGTAACCGAGATAAGTTCAGAAAAACGTGTATTTCGATATTATTTTTGAAGAAGAGTTTCTTTATTATTTGAAATAAAAACTGTTAAAAAATAAAGAGCAAATAAAACTTGGCTCTAAATTTTGAATAAAAATACGAAAAGAAATGAAATTCGATCAGAAGATTCTAAACTGGAGTTTTATCGATACTTCTTTTCATATCTATAAAAATCTTGCTTGAAGGCAACTTGTCGAAATCTTTACTTTCACAACATGCTGCGTACTTTGCGGCTTTCCTCGCTGCCTTGATGCTTCGCCGTTTCGCCATTTCAGCATCAAGCTGGTGCAATGAGAAGGTATACAGAAAGACGCCTCTCGTAGGTCGGATCCTTTATTTACATATAGGATAAAACGAAACATTGTAGCACCGCATTAAATTTCCATAGACTAGGTAACCTAAAGTTTAATGAACATTCTCAATAAACAAATCAGATTCTGAATTATTCCTCGGATAACACATATTGAATGCACATTAACATTTAATGCCGAAAAGTATCTCTGATAGATTTATACGCTTTCACTTATAATTAAAATCAATTATTTCGACGATATTGATCGTGCGCTGATTCGTCATTGACGAAGTGCAAACTTTCGTAGAAATATCATAAAATAATTTCGAACTAATAATAGCAAATCTTGAGACGGTAAAAATTTCTTTTCAAACATAAGGACTGTTATGAGATTATAAAAAGTTTTCATAATATCGTTGAATATACATACGTACTGTACGTATTTATTTTAAAATTTCAGCTTTGATATTTTGTTGTTCGTGTTAAAAACGTTATGTCACGATAAATTCTAAAGCTTTTCAATGCGCGGATACCATTTGTATATTCGTACAAACTTCGAATATACCCGCAGTGTAACAACGTACGTAGTAAAAAATACCCATATACATTGCAGTTTTATAACGACCTATGGTATAAAATCAGGTTTACGATTGCAAAAACAAACAGTAGAATTTTAAATTCAAATTAAAAATCGTCCTTCTGAACCCGCATCAAATCAAAAATGGCAGTAACTTATTACTACGAAATTAATAGTCATGTTTTAAAATCTGCATCATTGATGATTCCCATATGACTCGCTTTTTTATTTTTGTCTAATTTTACTGTTAGACTTATTTAACCGTAAATGGTTGCGTTTGAAGAAAAAATTGCATTTTCGTTACTTTGAAATTATATTTTTGGAATTTCATCAGGTCTACAGTACGGATATCAAACTTATGTATAGGAAAAATAAATCGTTGAATAAACAAGTTTATTAAATTTGAGCGGTTAGACAACATTTTATTATAGTATAGCAAAATAAAAAGAAACGATTTTAATACATATTTCACAATATACGCCGTAAACTATAAAAAAATATTCAATATTTCCTACAGACTATATATATTATTGATCAGATACTGTATCCGAAGTATTGGCTTAATAAAACGTCTAAACTAGGTTAATAGTTTTGGAAACATACATTCAAAACACATAAGAAAATTCTGGCTCTATATTAAAGGTATCGCGACGTGTTGTAAATTTTAATTTATGATGAGAAACAGGTGCATATGTGCTTTTGAAATTGTCGACTATAATATAATGAAAATGATATCACGCAAATCCCTCGTACCATTCGCTTTGATTCTTTATTTTTATTTAATATATTAAAAGGTGTGTTTATAGTAAAAATAGTATTAAAAATTCGATTAAATTCCTTTGGTGTTATTTTAAACCGGCGTTTTGGTATAAAATTGATGGTTGCACGTGCTCCGTATTGCATAATGCTTACTGGTCGCCATTTTTGCAAAGGCGATTCTCTCGTCTCGCGAATCTTCCGATTCCAGACTCGTCCTTCGTCTTTCATAAGACATGCAATTTATGCGATCCTCTGTTTTGAATATCCGCGCGAGAGTCGAAGCCAATGCACCGTAACGAGAATGAGATCGATAACGGAGAAGTCGCAGCGGGCATTGCAAATTCGATTCGTGGTCGAAAATGGATGCCGGACTGAAGGGATACCTGAAATAAACAAATTTTAAATTAGTTGGTCGTTCAAGTAATATAATAAATAGCCATTTCTACTATGCCATTATTATTTAGTAATACTTATATCATAATCGTTTATCGTTCATATTTTACACAACAATAATATATTCATTAAATTATATCTTAATTGAAGCCAAAATCGTCTTAATAAACATCATCTTATACATGTAATACCGTATATACCCAATCGCATATAATTATAATTAAATAAAATTTGATATTAAACAACACGAATTGACATTTAATTGAAAATAATTCCTATCTATTCCAGCAGTTTATCATCTACTATAATAATAATATCAAATAGTTCAATTTTTGTTTGGTTAAATTACACAAGGATAACAACGTACGGTAGGGAAGAATAGAACAAAAAGAGAAGAGTGGATATAATTTATAATCTAGTTTAATCTATGGTTAATTCAAGAATGTAAGGTATTCTTATTCAGCAAATCGCTGAATTTTAGTATATTTATCTTTAAATAAGAAATGAGCAAATTATGAAATTCATTTCATTTACACATTTTGCAATATAAACAGTACTGCGTCATCAGTTATAAACATACGTTAACCATTTATAAAATAATAATTATTAAATAGTTTGAAATATTACAAAATTGGACGAATCTGCAATACTAATATTGTTTTAATTTAACGCAATATCCGTGTATTATGTGTATAGAATATTTTCAAACGAAATGTTAATCTTGTAACAGAACGGTTATATGAATCCTTTAGTGACCTGACCATCATATATATATATATACAATATAACGTACATACAACCGACCCGAGAAGGGTTTTAACTTTTCTTCGGTTTTCCACGTTAACAGAAACGAGAGACAATTTCACGGTGGTTCCGCGGTGTTTAAATTGCTGTGCTAATTACAAGTCACGTGCAGCCATCGTGACGTTTTGCGAAAAGTATATATGATCATATGATCCTCCGTCTGAATTCTGACATTGCACTAAATCCTGTGTTTGCGGATTGACCTATGTTTGCAACGTCCATCAGTTGCATGGTTATGCACTGACCATGCAAGAGGCCGCTGTATCTATTTCTTACCAAGTAATGCCTAGCAACCGTGCAGGATAATGTTGCTGGGATCATATCTGCATAGGATTTGCAGGGATCTGTAAGTCTGGGAGAAATTCAGCCACCCAGGGGAATAGGTAACATAAATTATTTTTTAGTCTGTTCGAGCGGGTGACCGCGAACCGAGTGAGGATACCGCTGTTCAGAAGAGAATAGCCAATGCCAAATATGACCACATATTTTAGAATATCTATAACCGAATGTTTGCCTATTATATTTACGAAGCCGATATATCGTTAGCAAATTATCTATAACAATTTATAACGATTGCTACAGTGGTTTTTTCCTTCAATTTTTTTGTTCTACCCCTTCGAAGGATTATATAATTATTAGCAAAGGAACATTTTAATGGAACTTTTCATAAGACTTTTGAAACAGAAAAAAGACGAAGTTATAAGTTATATAAGTAATACGAAGTAAGAATATTTACATATTGTTATGAATCATAATTCAATTAACTTATAGTATTGTTACCGATCCTTTATTACATTCAATTTTATGCGCGGCTCAAAATGTCAAAAAAGTGATTCGCGATTGTTATTATTATTGATTTTATTTCATTCAAAGAATGTTTTATCGAAGGAATCAATACTTATTACTCATAAATTTTGTATACCTTTTTAATCTTATACCCTGTTTTATAGTTGCAGTATACTTTACTTATACAGTATATAATCAAAATTAATATTACTTTCAACACTCAATTACACGTACAATTTTCGAAATTATTTGGTGTTAGTTACCACACTATTAGAATATATCTTTTTGAATTTTCATCGAAAAACCGGTCCAATAATAAATATTTATTCACAAAATGACATACCTCTCAACATATTGCCAGTGTTTTGATTTCTAGCAAACGCACTCGTTAGTTTGTCTTTGGTTTCGGTTCTCGTTTCGTTTCAATTCCGAAGGCAAAACATATACCTGTTATCTTTAACTCGACAATTTGACGGATATGAAATCCAAATATTATTATGATTTGTATGAGGGATTCCGAAATATCACGTCGACTTTTTGTCCGCGACAGTCAAGTGGCTGTCGTTAAGGGCGATATCAAATGGAATTCGAGTGGAAGTCTTCATACTGTAAAATAATCAGTATTTTGCAACCAACAGGAAGCCTGTACTTCATTCGCGAGCTTGCTAAAGAATCCGGGATTTACGAGTACCATAAACTACTAAAAACGTTACGGTAAGTTCGGACAGCGATGCTAGTTTTATTTCCGCCATACATTCGACGGTGACGGCGTATCTGCAAAACGCACAAAAATAACAATGAAGAGCGCGACTCCGTCGCCGAAGTTTCGCGCGCAACTCGCTATGCCAAGATAGCCGTAAAGTTTTTCACGACTACGTATGTTAGTTGCGTTGAGACGTACTCCATTAGCGCGGGCTTACCGCTGAACCGTCGTAGCTGTATGCAAACTGGACTGAA
Source organism: Psilanteris sp. ZL-2020 (assembly GCA_022817085.1). Taxonomy (NCBI): domain Eukaryota; kingdom Metazoa; phylum Arthropoda; class Insecta; order Hymenoptera; family Scelionidae; genus Psilanteris; species Psilanteris sp. ZL-2020. Next base: position 11,190 of record JABFQC010000213.1, read on the forward strand.
TTATGGTGTTGCGTTTTTTTGCTTATTTGCCGCGCGACGTATTGTGCGGTATAAATTTGTATTCGAATGTCGAGAATTTCGTTCATACGTAATTGGATGCCGCCTAATATAATCCTTTATAACGCGTTAATGCGAATGACTTGGAAATCCTGAATGAGTCTAGCACGGTACAACAAAGAGTGTCTGAAGTGAAATTGGAAACCAATTCGATGAAATGTACAGAAATTTGCGTAGACGGTTAGCCACATGATATCCACTTAAAATCGTCGTTCAGTGGTTAGTCGTGGAAATGCATAGGAAAGTTAAGTTTGTTCTCTATGAAAGGACGAACGAAATTTATTTATTGTAATTCCTGCTAATTAAACCATTTATTCCTAATGAAAACGCGGTAATTATTTCCTATAAATTGTTCGTTATTTATAACCACTCATTTAATACTTTTTACTAGTCGTTTCTCATGTCAAGAATTTGGTTTGCAGCTAATTGGATGTGTCCCAATATAACCCTATATTACTTACAAAAGTGAATAGATTTGGTATTTCACCAGAATAAATTTAGACACTGAGTCCAGAGGTGTGTTTGTAATTGAAATGAATTATTGAAATACAAGTTATTAATGAAATTCTACGTAAATCAATTCCACACCCGAGAGTTTAATTGCGTAACGTCGCAATGCGAAGCAGGTCTTGATCAACAAGTAGCACAAAAGAACCTACAATGTCGTTATTGACAATAATTACAATGACGTTTAAGTTCTATAAAGCTTGTACAAGGAATGCAATCCCTAGGTTTGTTAATGTTCAAATTAGTTGCTTTGTTAGTCGCTTCTTTCATTTAATTCTTCAATCGTAAATGATACCGTAATAGACTTAAATCGTAGGCTCAGTAGTACGTTGACCCTAATACAGCCTCACAAGTTTTTCCGACTTCCTTACAAATCCACTATCGGTATCAATGGATGGATTTGATTTAACCTGAATTTTGTGCGCCCTTTAATACCAACATCGAGAGAAGATTTAAAATAATAAGTAGTCATTCTGCGGAATGATTAGCTTGAGTATAATTAAAACACAAATAAATGCATTATTTAAACGAAAGCAGATGATAAGAAGAGGGTGACAAATGCGTATTATATACATTCTATGGGATCACCAATGTATCCAATCATTAACTCAATATAATAACAATATATCAGCATTTATAATAATACTATATTATTAATGTAAAAAATAATATATCGGATAATTTAAATGCAAATATTGTCATTAATTTAATTGATTATACGCATATAATATTATATGTTTAAATAAGATTTATTTAAATTTGATTTAATTAATAACTGAAAAATTATTGAAACATGTATAATTCATGATGAAACTTCAATAACATGAAAATAATCACTGCTACCTTACGAACCTTTAAATCGTTTGATCAACATTTAATGCAATGGGAGATTAACAGAGGTTAAGATTTAAAAATACTTATTCAACTAAACTGTATTAAAACCATTTCATATATCAACATAAATAACGTTATCAAATAATTTTAAATTCAGAAATGTCATTGATGTAATTAATTTTATATATTATACATGATAAAGTTCAGTTTCAATTATTTCTTTATTTTTGTATTGTTAATGGTCTTAGTTAATAATAATAATAACAGAATATAAAAAGACGTAAATGTGCTGTATTTTTTCAAGCATAAATTCTGTTCCGAAGTTATTCTTCATCTTGGACAGAAGGAATGCGGTGATGTTTATATTGGCTGTAAGTGAATTCGCTTTGTGAGGTTGACAAGTCATAAGCGTCTCTGTTTCATTGTGCAAGATATTTTTTGCGTAATGCAACAGTGTAATTAGTCTAAAGTGCCCGCATTCAGCAGAACTGTGTGGACTTAGCACGATACTTCGGCAGGCCAGCAAATACTTCCTAAGTAAGAAGCAAATTCGTCGTTGACTATGAGTACGTGGTGTAAATTAAATCCGGCTAAGTATATTCGAGGGAGTATATTAGATCTCTCTGCGTAGCCTTCTGATGACTCGGTAAAGCCAAACTCAATGTACATTCCAAACTTTGTCACGGCTTGTGCATTTTCAATTTGGGTTTCTGCTAATCCTTTACTTTTATTTTTTCTTACACGCACGCCCTCATTACAGATGGATATATTACAAAATATCCATTTTTCATGTTCAATATGTTTCAAATAATTTTTCAAAACTATGAAATATTTAAAAAATTATGCATTCGGTTTAAACTACTTATACCTAAAATGACAAAATTTCATAATACTCAAATATTATTTATTCTGATTGATTCAAGAAAGTAAATTTGGTATAAATATAATGGATTAAAATGAGTTATTATATATCCAATTGTAATTGTTGTATTACATACTTCTACAATTATATTTATACAATTAAAAATATTGAATATATTTTTATTAGATAAGACGTTATAAAACATTCAAATTTTGAAAAAATTCGACGACCATTGTTTCAAACTATTTTTTGAAACGAATTAAATGTTTGTTTCAAAAACTTTTTTGTTGCATTTACTCGAGCTGATATAATTATCTACAACAAAACGTCTATTATTGTTCAATTATTTGTAGTTGAACGAAAAATTACTTTCATTAATCAGTTGCGGAAATAGCGAGTGATATTTTCTCTAGGTCTTTTCTTCTCTTCTTAATAATGTAAAATAAAATAGAAATAAGAAGGAAATTCACGATGAAAACTCACTTTGAAGAAAGACAGTTTCTTTTAATTCAAACAGAATTAGCTTGCGTCTAATAGGAACCCTTTTAATTCAAGAGAAATTCATTTACTCTAAAAAGGAGGAGAAAAAGAGCGCCATGCAGAATAGTTCATTTAAGATCGCTCTGGTCCCAAAGTTCGTTAGAACATTTAACTTCTACTTTTAAAGCTTTTCATTATTAAACAAAGCCGATTTGTCATTCCAGACAATCGACAATGCTGCTGTACGGATATCGTGTCTACTGAATTAGCTCAACGTCGTCTTAATCAGTTAAACCTATGTCTACTGTAAACCATAAACCGGCTTATCCAAGATCCCGTTGGAATTAAACCGTGTTAATTAGTAATCCTATCATAATAGGCGATTCATTATTTTCAATCATAGTGCAAATTGAACCTTTTATGCTAGCGACAATGTTAACCTAACATAGAATTACAATTGCGATAGGAGAACTTTAAACCGTAAGCAGCTTGTGATAACTTTCTATAAAACTCTCGATTTTTTGAGCTATGAAAAGCACAGACCTTGTGAATTTCATTAATCCGTCAAAGAGAATCTTTGTCAATAGTTCGTTCTTATCTTACGATTCCTTACCTCTTGTTCTTATACCTCTATTGGTTGTCCTTGTTCTCGCAAGGCGAAGCAGATATCATACTTTTTCAGATCTTTCGTCTGTTCCAAGGAGGATTTCCGTTCGTTTATATTTCGTTTGAAATATTTACAAAACGCGCTGTGAGTAATATTGAAAGATTGAATGAATTATTATTATTACATCGACTTTATTGCTATGACACTACGCAAGAAAGTGACACGGGATTACAATTAATGATTATTATTAATACTCGCAAATGAGTTTAAACATTGCGTTGTATTTCACGTCGAAAATTGTATAAATATTGGAATAAAATATATATCTAAATATAAAATTTACAACGTAAAAATTATTAATGAAGAAAGTTTATTGTATATGTACATTTAACGATTATTTTATAATTTAAATAAAGTGACATGTAACTGACTCTATACTGCAATTTTCTTGTTTATTGCTATTTGTCACATATATACTTTTTTAATCATTAAATTATGAAATTTATCTTACGATTGTAACATGAAATCATGTGTGTTTTCTCGATTTTCACATCAAAGGTTGATTTTCCCCTAATTTACTTATGCTAATATTTAGAAGAAGAATACAAATTAAATGATAAATCTGATTGGTAAATAGTAAATTTTGATTGAGTATAATATAATATAATAGCATAATTATCCAATAGGAGGTGCTAAATACACAGTCCAGGTTTCTTTCTAAACATTATAGTATTGGTACGCTAGAAATTTTTAAGACAATTTCGCCTTATACCACAGACCAGCTGCTGACTAAGGTAAGTTCTAGGGTATATTATTTTCATTTCTTAAAGATATCGTTATTAATACTTCTTACATTAAACTTTACTTATCATAACAACACTTTTTGTATTATATTAAGAATTATTTTTAAAATCATTACGTTCATTATTGACTTGAATTACTGCCTTACTTAGACAGAACTTGATATGTCGTTAGATACTACAATATATATTGATTAAAGTTTTTATCTTATGAAATAAATAAAAAAATAAATACCGCGAATAAATGCAGATTATTCTTAGTATAATTAGAAATATGAAGACTTTTTAATGCAACTTATTCGTGTTTACAAAATATATTATATATACGGATAAGATTATTATGCCCGTTTAGATATAGAACACACTTTGTATATTTGCGATTAATAATTAAACAACGTTTTAGAAAAATTTTCTAATCAAGCATATCTTTAAATAATCAAAAGATGAATTGAATATAAAAAAGAACATCTTAACAAAGCTTAAATGACTTAATTGTGGTTATGATTTTACTAAGAACATTATAGAACAATCCACGATATTATACATGTTAACAAATATTATTATAATATCATTAACATATAATGTCCAACATTCAGATCAACACGCCGAAACAGGAATTCCTAGATCTCAAAATAGTATTCGCCATCTGTTATCTCTGTCTCATATATATATATATAGATATATATACATGTACAAACTGTCTTTGTCATCCGGATTACTATGAACCGGAATGTCATCTTATGTATGTGGTTACACTATTAGCGTCGACTAATCCAATTCGAAGCGCACCCATTTCGGTCATCGCATTAATTAGACACGTCGAATCACATACTCTCCGTTGCCCGATCACCGATCGTTGCCGAAAAACTCATTTAAAATACTACATTAATTGTGTTTTCCGAAATGTACAACTTGGAACACTTCTCAGCAATTAAGCAAAGCGAATGAAGGCGCTCGAGTGCGTGGCAGTAGGCAGCACGCGAAGCGCCGAGGGTGGAATCAATAAAATCCCCGGTCGATGTGCGACCGCATTCATCGCTGGCGATCCCCTTTTCTACAACATATTTTGCAGATCGCCCCCATCTCCGTACCGTCCTTGGTTCGGAGAGGAGAGAAAGCCGCACGGCTGCTTCCTGTCGCCCTTTTCTCGTCAGGAACGGCTAGCCACCCCGCTTCGAAAACACAACCTTAAACAGGAGTCGAAGGGAGAGACCGAGGGGTGACGGGCAACCGCTCGAAACTGGCGCCGTCTGGTGGCCCGCGCTACCACGCGATCACCGTGGGCTCTTGTCAGTCAGTGCCGTTGCGCCGCGTAAGAGGGACGGATGCTACCCGTGCGTTTTTCGATTCAGTGCACTGTTCACTTCTACCTCGTGCCATGATTTTTTTAAGGTACACCAATTAACCGGATGAACCGATTCAGTGAAATGGATTAATTCCGATTCACGCGAACCATAAGCAGTTCACGTAAAATTGGATATTTCTGCTAATCATTGTGGTTGTGAATATTGACTGTTATGGTTTCGGTCAATTTAAGTGCATTTTCGGTAGTTTAGCTAGTGTTGAATGTTTGTAATTGTTTATGGTGTCTTGTGTATTTGGTGGATTCGAATTGAGAGCACCTACGTGACTGCAATAGGTGAGCAAGTTTGGACATTTCTGCACTAGGATTACGAATTGACGCGTGTCGTCATTTTTCAATTTCCATGTATATCGGTCCGAATCGGCGATAAGATTAGAGTGTTTGAACTTAAGCGATGAGGAATTGGGCGGTGTGTACTAATATTGAAACCGGAATGAGTTTGTTGGTTGATCCGAACGGAGAAAATTATCTTAACCTTTGTAGAAAAAATTAGATTGTTATACGGTGCATATTGATCAGCGGAGAAAAATTTCGAAACTGTGATTACAAAGTTGTAAGCGTGTTAATGCTGAATTTACACGGACGTTTAGCTGTTTTTCAACTGCGACACAAATCAAAGTAATTAAAAGTTGGACAGACTTTTTATTTGATGATTAGAGAGACAAGCTGAACACAATAGAGCAAACAATAAGAACGTAAACATTATTTAACGAGGAGTATATTATTGGATTGCAATTTTGTGCTTGGCAAATTATTAAAATCAAATTGAATTTGAATTTCGAATGTACCTTTGTCTGTTTGTTTCCAAATCCGTTATGCCAGTACATTGGTCGATACGAATTTCGTTTCTTTCGTATTAAGCGATCAGTGGCGGATACAGAGTACGTGCATAGAGATGTTCTATCGGAATAAAAGAGCATAAAAATAAATGTTAAATGTTATTTACAAAATATGCGTTTGAATATGCTTGCACCGGTGTATATAAAATGATCCGTGCCAGCAAAAATTCAATCCTTTTCGACTGAACGGTATCACAAATAAATTCGCAATTTTGTATGGATACAAATAAATTTCATTCAAATCTGACATACGCACGTGCATCAAATCGGAAAGCAAAGCGCATTGAAAGCCATTAACGGCAAAATTTCAAAACCATTAAGCATTCACTTTTAAGCATGTTTATCCTTTCGCGGGGGTTAAACGAGTTTTGTTTATTCAACGAAATCGTTCATTCAACTGTAAACAATCGTCGTAATATTTTTGAGCGAGGCTTCGTTTCGTGCGTGGCATATAATCTCGGGGCGTATTGGTGACGGAATTTTCACTCAACGCGGTACCGTGGTTCCGTGCGATTAATTTCGTAAGCCCGTCTTGAGAGTTCTCGCTTCTTCTAACGAAGTCGGCGGATTAGCGAAACTCTCCGAGGAGAAGGAATCGAGAAGACGAGGGGACAAATGAAATCTCGCCGCAGCAAATTGTCCAAAAGCAACGCCGCAGAAATCAGGCCCGGTCGATTAACGCGAACTCCAACTCGAAAGCTCGCTAATTTTCAGACTTCGAGGGTGCCTACCGTAATGACGAACCAGCTATTTATTATCCACCACGACAGGTCGGAAATGGACGAAAATGTCGTTCCATTTTTGCCGTTTTCAGAACGGGTTTTCACATTTACATCGAGAAATAAAACCCGAACGGCCAGAAAGGATATACAAAACCATCCGTTTAGTCAATGCCAGTCTCCGGAAATAAACCGCGGAAATAAATTCATCCGTTATCAATATGCGCAGCGGTTTTTGCTACACTTAAACCGCTATTAATCTTAATTAAAGTGGCATTTCATTTCATTTCATTTTTTCGAAAATAATTTAATGAGTTTCTATTAGTTGCTCATTAAGTTTGACGAAATTAAATATTTGGTTGGTTGATTTTCATAATGCTCGAAGTGATTGGATGAATTTCGCGTGGATTTTCGCACGTAGTTTGATTTTCGATTTTAATGTGCGTTAATTAAGGAGACACCGTTCGATGGGTTCTCAACGTGTTAATAAATTCATACCAAGAGGGAGAAGACTTGCCCGAGGCCCAACTCGTCGAGATGTTTTAAACGCCCGTGTGTTGATCAATGCGAGACATTAAACGGGAAATTTATGATCTCGTGAAATGAGACCCGCGATATATAATACAAACGTTAAAGTCGCCAATAGAATATGATGTAAAACTCCGTATCGTTCTAAGCTTGTTAAGACGAGTTAATAAACTGTTTAGTTTGTTTCGCAGAAATTCGTAAAGGTATAAGCATTCGATTCTAGAGTGTCTGTGTTTGACGATGTTTGATGTTTACTTGGTAATTAAGACTTAACCTAATAAAATTAATTGACATACGACATGAGTCATATTTTTATGTAACGTATAATTTAAAGATATATTCAGATTTATGTAGATATATTTAGCTTCTTATGAGATCGGTTCAGTAATTGATCTTAACTTTGGTGTTAAGTGTATACATGTTTGACTTGCACGTCCATTCGCTTATTGAGAATGTGAAAATGCCCAGTCCTGGCCCGGTGCTGGTATTCTGATAAATTATAAGAGAACCCCGAAACCTGTATTTTTTTAGGTGTTTACTTTTTATAAACAAATTATTGACATCGTCAAACAGCAATTAGCATACACAAGAAATTTTTGCTGTTTACACATGTATATTGAAATTATACTCTCATACGAATTAAGCTTCAAATTTGTTTCGAAACATCAATTCCGAGAGAATTAGAGTAAAATTTTTACATTTTTCATATAATAACGTCTTAATTGATAATGATATAAAAATGGTTCGGAAACTTGAAATACTTTTCAACAATATTATTAAGTATATTCCGTTTTGAAAATTAACGTAGTCCTTCTTTGTAACTTCATACATAATTGCAATTATGTTAAATTTACATTATTGTTTCTGAATCAACGAAACCCACTAGTGCGACTTTTTATTCATGAAATCCGCGCTACGAAATGTCATCAATAATTTGGAGATACCAATAATGCGCATTGTTGACGCATTTTACCATTCAGTTTGACCAGCGTGAGTAGTTAATGTTAATATTGAGCATTACTGAATGCTCGTTTCATCGGGAACAAGCTTTGAATACAGTAATCCATTAATGAATTCTCAGGACAATGAAATGTACTTTGAGAGTGATGCGACCATACGCGCTTTAATCGAATCACATACATCCAAATACAGCAGAAATATATTCATTAACATGTAATAATTGCAATGCATTATAATTTGCATTACCATTTATGAAAAAATGTTAATGGGTTTTGTGTGTTTTATCAATATAAGGATTTAAATTTCCGTAAAATCCCCTTCAGTTTGACGTATGGAATAAAACAAATAAACTTAGATACAAGCAAATAAAAAAATGCTTTTTAACCCGATTCTGACACATTGTAAGAAACGTATCATAATCTTCGGGTCACTTACTTACAATTAAATTTGGATTTATTGGGCTACCGAAAAAAAATATTTCATGAAATTAAGACGAAACTTAATTTGGGAATTTGACATTTTTACGTCAAATAAATTCTGCTATATCATTCAATTATTAGTGCAATCAAAATGAAATTCGAGCACATGAAATTATTGCCCCTTTTAATATACATTACGACATCATTTCAATTATAGCTATCAAGCTTCGTCATGTAAAAAAGTTTACGGCCGTCTCAGAGCCCGATACTCACTCATAAATGTTAAACTCAACGATGATACAATCTTCCGGCCGATTAAGTGGCCAAGTCTTTATCATTGGGTACAATAAATACATCGTCGGAAGGTTGGTTGGGACAATAAATATCGAGCCGGTGGTCACATGCGAAGAATTTATCGCGCTGTTATATCAGCCCAAAATTAATCGAAATGATAATTATTCATTTACATAATTAACACCACATGGCAATAAAACGAAAGCTCACCGTGGCCCGCGGACCGCTCAAGATTAACTATGCCGCTATGCGCGCGTAGAATATTAAGCTTGTCAAACTTGACGGTAATCCCTGTATTACCGATAATAATCATTTTTGAAAATTGGGTGATTGCTTTTATTTCAGTAGAAATTATGCGTATGAAATATGCATTTAACATTTTGCTTAGTTTTTGTAGGTTATTCATTCTGTAAAACAATTACGCTGTTTCGAATATTTCTTAGATGTTAATCAAAAGTCACGGAAAAGTGTAAAACTATGTTAAACTTATACATTGACATTTAACTTTGTTAGAATGTTCGTATCTATGAGATAAAAACTTCCATTTCACCGACAAAAGTTGTGTTAATCGCATTTTACAGCTTTTTATTCTTAATTTAATTAAAAATGTATGTTGTTTTAATAACAAGTTTCTTTGCGTCTAGAAATTCTTTTAAACTAATGAAAAATACACTTGCGATTATAGTCGACGCTTCTTATGACCATAACTTCGATCACCCTGTTCGTTTTCTTCGCGCGAAGAAGTAATGGTCATTAGTTTCAGAAATGGTACAGGGAATAAATATTCATGCGTGCGCACGAAGCAACGCTGGGGTCCTTCGGTGCAATGGATTTATCCCTCGCTCTTCTCTTTGTCACCAGATAAAACAGTTTTTTTCCGGCATCAAAAGAGTTCATCTGCCATGAAAAATGGCGCGCTGGATAAAAGGGAACGAAACTTTTGCGTGGATAAACAAAACAAATATTTGGTCGTAGAAGCTGCCTAGCTCGTAAAACTAAAATCAACATCAGTCGGTCCGAAAAAATAACGTAAACGGAACAATAAAGAGCGACGTTATTAATTTACAGAAAATTGATGCAAACTGTTATATCAAACGACAAAATGTTTGAAATAAAGTACACGGATAGTTCCGTCAAAAGATAGCAATTCTTATTTAAGTTCATAGTTGTTCCCGCTGAATATTATATATTGTTTATATTAATGTGCGAATGTTGAAGGCAAAGGGAATATTTATTTTACATTTATTTAAATACAAATTTTATTTAAAAGCTGTTGAAATCTTCATTCAATTGAACAACGCTATTTGTATAGAAAAAAATTAAAATTGTATTTATCAATTATTATTGATATACTGGTATATATATTTTATGTTATATAAATTTTAACTTACGGTAAATTATATATATGTAATTATTTTAACTCTAAATAAGATAAATAAATTAAATAAACTTAATTTAATGGAAACACATTTTTCTTTTAAGTTGTTTCAGTTTATTTTCATAAACATTTTGCTTACATACAATATATAAATATATTTAATTGATATTTTGTATATAAATAAGTATGTATAAAAAACTGATAAACACATATCATCTGGAATTAACTGATAACAAAATCAACATTCTAATCTTGCCATAAATATAAACACTATCTGAAACTAAACACAGTACTCTATTATAATATTAATGTATCTTTTTCACATTTTAAACTCCATTGTATATCGTATATGTTTCAGTGTTTGGGCCAAGATAATCCTATGAATTTAAATTAAGGTTATAAGTAAATATAACATTTCAGATATACTGTAAAAATTAAATTAACCAACAATGTATACTTCCTGTTAAAGTACGTAATCATCCAAATACGGTTCATGCCTTGATGTTAATAAACTTATAACTGCTGATAATTTTAATTGCAATTATGGACCAATGATGTGTATTACATATAAAACAAACCATGCTACCAGATGCTGCGAAATAGATTCAATGAGCTGTGAAACCGATTTCAATAATATTTCATTTGGAAATCAATTATTATTTCACGCTCTAATATAAACGACACAAAAGTAGAAAAATAAAAACTGACATATGGTCACACCTCATGAATTAAGCACCTGTAAACAATTTAACCACATTTCCGAGTCGAGTTAGAGTCGCGGAATTGATCCGTAAATCACTGTCTAAGCACCAGACATCATGCGTCACTTCAGCGAAATGGTACATAAAACACAATTAACGCCATCGCCAATTTTTGAGCAACTCGAGTGCAGTCAACAAATGTATCTTTTATTGCTTGGTTTCTGCGTGCTTTGACGCACAAGTTACGAATCAATGCACGAAAATGTTATAACCGAGCGCCGTAAAGTTCAAAGCATATCAAACCTACACCGGCGACAGCTGCGTCGTACAAATATAAAAGCAAATGAGTACCTGTTCGTAAGACATTAATTCGCGGAAAGAAACATACTTGCGACATATTTTCGTCGGCGTCTCGCTAAGATATAACGCGGCAATTAATCGTGTGGTCATTGGCAAAGCGAAATGCCCGACTGCCCTTGCATTGGTCATTCATCGCCTTTCACTTTTCTGCATGCGTAATTGCGACAGAGCGCGGCAGCGGCTAAAAATAGGCCCTATAATTCGCACTAATCGGTGACTTATGCTGCCCTCATCTCTTGATGTACAATTTCACGTACTTTTCCCGACCGCATTGATTCAGCAGAGCGCTAAACCGATCATAAATTTGAATGGTTTACCCACTTTTACGGGCACTCGTGCGTGTCCGATACAGTAAGCTTTTGCTGAACCAAGGGTTTCGTTTCTTTTTCGTCTTTTTCTCGTTAAGAAGATGTATAAAGTTATGCACGGTAAGAGAATAATGCCTGCGCCGGTCTCACAGGATACAACACCTGATGGCGAATACCCGAACATCCCTCACAGTTGCGAGCGTTCGCCGCTTCATAACTCATTCTAAATACTTGTATGCTAATAATAGCGCCATTGGAGAAATTTATAACTATTCCCAAGCGCACTCACTAGACGTCTTTTGCAGACTCCTTCATCTTAGTCGCAGGCTCTCATATTAGCTTTAGATTATCCCTGGTATAATTTATATGATTAAAGAAATTATCTCTTTTTTCAAACATATTTATAATGACCACGAGTTTAGAGGTCACGGAGACATTGCATTAAGGAAGCGTGCATTAAATCTTTACTCTACTGCAATTCTTATTTCGTAAGGAACAAAATGATGACCCCAACGACCGACAGTTTATTCGAAACACTTCGATACTTTCGGAAGTTAATGGACGTATGCAACGAGGTCGTTAGTTTTCGGGATTTTATCTCTTTTAAGAACCATGACGAAATCAGTTTGGAAACCAGCAGTTTCTATTGGTCAAAATAACAAGGATAAATAATGTAATGTTCGAATATTTAAGGAAATGACATGATATCATTAAAACGATCAAATTCATTATGAAGCGGAGCGTATTATTGCTGTTGGGGGTTATGAAGTATTCAAAAGGGAACTTAATGGGAAAATTCTCGGTCACGTGGCTGCTGTGGTGTACCGGCTTTCGGTCGAATTACCGTCCATCGGGAAGAAATGGTTAACCTTTAATGTCATGCGGGCATCCTTTGTCCCTTTCGAGGGCTTCTGTATGCCGTGTCTCGTGCCCACGCGACAGATTTTGCATACAAAAAAGAGGCGGAGGTGACGCTGTTCCACTGGACTTACACACACTCGCATGCACAGATATACATTCAAAGATATCCACAGTGGAGAACGTACAATCGTGTTACACGAACGAGAGAAATGGAGAAACAAGAAATAAGGGTAAAAGAAAGCTGGCAGTAACGAGATGACAAGAAAAGAGATAGCGAATACGGACAAGGTGTCTATGGACTACCGCGTCGAGAGGACGATGCAGATGTAAATGTGTATGGGGGTAAGCCCAACCATCACGGACAGACACAGAATAACCTGCTCCCCTCATTTCATATTCCATTTCACTTTCGTATTCTCTTTGCGCTGCGCTTACCAGCTATTGTCTACTTTTCCCATAACTCCACCATGGTCCGGCAGCCTAATTATCCGGCTTGAGATTAAGACACACTATTATTTTTAATGAAACTTGGCTCTAATTGACAGGCCACATTACCTTACTTACACCTTGTTTCAGACATATTAGATTTATCATCGCCGTGGTACAAGATAAAATAACCTCTTTGTTTATAATTTAAAGTAGCTAAGTAAATTGAGACTGTTATTTAATTTTGCGAAATTTCATAGATATAGTCATTTTCGTAATTCATTATGTAAATAATTAATTACATCTTGGAATTAATTACAGCATATACTAGCAGGGTAATTAAATACAATGAAGTATTTTATGTTAAAGTAATTATTTTTTTTCAAAATCTATTAATTTTTGCTATAGGTTTCTATTCCAACAAATAAATTGCTAAGTTAAAATTATTAACTACGTATGTACAATACTGTCAAAAAATCCCATTTTTAAAGGACTTCTGTAATTAAATCGTCAATGTGTGACCTTATTGCTATTAAGTCCTTTTGCCGTCGATAACTGCATTAGTTAACTAACAATATCAAAGCTCTAATCAAGTTTCTTAGTTAGAAAAGACGAATTAGATTAAAATCAAAATTTCGGGCACCCTTTAGTTGGAATCCTAGTCAAGGGAAAAGACAAAATTACTTTACCGGGTCATACTAGGGATTGACCCGAATTTTCAAAGTTTCTTGTGAATTTACTCGTAAGAAATGCCTAGCCCCGATTAACCCGTGTTATAGATATCCACTTAGAAAGAAACCGTGGGTGAATGACGTTAGATTTCTATGTACGCGAAATTGGCCACCAGAGATTTGACGTTGTCTCGGTAATCGTCTATCTCAAGGATGAATGACAACCAACCCTCACCAAACAAGCGAAAACCCGTAGGGATGTATCTGCGATGAATTATTCTATCCCCGAGAACGTTTTCATTCGTTGTCGACGACAAGAGCGAGCCCTTCTGGTTCTTTCAAAACAGTCTAATCTCGGCCAACAGACAGAGATCTTTTTTGCTTTCGAGCATATCATGGATTGAAATCAGGCCTGTGTTTGCTTATGCAACGCATCGCAAATAAAACCCAGACCATTATCCTTTGTAACTCTGTCGTGACTGCAGCGCATCGAGTCGATTGATGTAGGCGACTCGTGGAAAATCCAATTATGGGCGTCGATCGGGACTGGTCTATCTTGCTATTCACAGGGAATAGAGTTTCTTTCTGCAGACACAAAGATTCGACTTTTGATCTACCTTTCTTATCATGACGTTACATTGCCTCACTGAACAAACTGGTGTTTCAAAGAAGATCGACAAAGGGTCGGGCTTTCTAATTTGCCTGCTTAATTAACGAAGGGAAACATATCCGTGACCTACAAATCCAGAACCATAGGATCATGTGAAGATTAAGTATAGAACATTTTATTAAATCTATTAGAATTACCTTGCAGAAATTTCCATGTAAATTTATCAAGAATATTTTAATTTGTTGCTTAAATTCACTCACGTTGAACCAAAATATTATTTATAATTTAATGAGTGAATAAAAATTGTTTTTTTTTTTATTTAATCTTCCATTCATTTTAGACGCATTTCATGTATTATTAAAAGTTTTGAATTAATTTTCAAGAGCTGTCGTGTATGCAGAGCAATAGAAAAAGTTGATTTTGTTCGCTGAACAAACAGACCTTAAAAATTAAGACATAGGTAACAATGGACTCCCGCTAGAATTGCGAATGTGTACAGTTAGTCCTTATTGGCTTGATTTTACTCGCACAGTAGGAAGCACAAATCTGGTAAACGTTTAGGAGGTACCCTGTTCAAACAATAAGTTCAAGCCTGGAGGCGTTCCGGCCAATCCGCAATATCCTTCGTAACGGATTTACGCAAGAAACTCTGTTCGACTTTTTTCAACTGGTATTAATAGATCTAACCTTTTTATCGTATATCCAGTACGGAAAGACGTTGACAGACGTCACAGGGAAACAAAAAGTAGCGTCGATGAGACATTTCATAAGATAAGACAAACGCGGTAGCTGAACAATACTAATATCAGATTTTTCTTATTTTGCACGTGAATGCCAGTCGTAGCTCGTATCGTGCACAATAATACTCATATCACGCAACTTGTTACTGCCGTATATCCCGACGAATCGTTCACCCTCGCATTATTTCTTTTCCTTTACGAGAAATCTCCTGCTATTGTGAGGTCATCGTCGACCCTATTGAATCGAAAGCTTATAATAGAAGTCATCCTCAACATGGTAACTGAAGCTACTATACGTTATGGAATCCTTGTTTCTCTTTTTTTACATCTTCCTTCACAGACTTAACATACAAAAGTCAAGTTGTATGTCGAAGACCAATGCTTACTAATTATATTAACAAATCTAGAATAAAAATTTCTTTCTGCTCGTTTTAAAATATAATTCCATAAAATTGTGCATCGTTGTATATATTACCACGCGATAAGTTTTTAATAAGTTATTAAATTGATATTAATTTATTTGCTAAAATTGAATAAACCAATTTTGTTAATTTTGTATGTCTTGACATTTAGAATGCGTCGAGAACATGTAGTGGATTATATGTTAAATGAAATTACACAGAAATGCGGAATGATTAAAGAGTCATAGAGTTTTTTTTTCGGGGTTAATGCGTATAATCGAAGGGATGAACGAAGTCATGCCATGGGTATAGTTGCTCACGCATGCGCATACATCTCTGAGATTGTGTTGAAAGTGGCTTATACCCGCTTTGCAAGAAAAGTCATGGTCTCTCTCTTTAAAATTGACGCTGCACAATGAGTGTACACGTTCTTTCAAACTCCCTCGGGCTTTGGTCTTTCAGCTGCTCGTATTATGCACGGCCTACTGCTCCATTCGACATCCCCGTAGGCTCCTCGTTGTCTCATCTACACGCGTGCTTTAAGCTTATTTATTAATTCACGACGCACACGTTAAGTGACATTAGTTGGCTCATTTTATCTCCTCCCCGTAATTCAATTTCCTTTTTCCATCTTTTTTCATCCTTTGTTACAGACGGTATTTCCGAATAAACATAAAATATATTTAGGAAATTAAAAAAGCGAATCCGTTATGTAGAACTCGTAGAATATGTCTTCACGGTACACGACTTGTATAGAGACTTTTCTAATCGTGAGATGTAGCCACGATCGATTTCTCGTCCCGACCAGAGAGACCTCTCTGTACTCCCAGCATGAGATCGCATCTGCACGCTCCGGATTTCACATACTCAGCGTCTGCTCTGATAGTAACATATGAATTTTATGCACAATTTGACCAGTGACTATTCCAAACTTAATGGTAGACTTGATATCCATTAAATTGCAAAACTTAGTAACACACGGCAACTGAGTTAACGCGAAATCAATTTTAATTATCCATTAAGCAAATATAACTGGGTCTAACCTCGTAAATAGTACTTTAATAACTCAATAAACGACGACTATAATTTTCTTTATAATAATGGATCACTGTAGATTTATTAGAAGCGATAGGCTAATGGAAAATAAACATAATTCCTGCGTTCCATCTCTCTGCGGATCCTATAAAATTTCTCCCTAATAATTTAAAATACATGTGGTTCTAAGGCACATTTCAGATAAAAAAGTACCAACAAAATATCGACTTGCTATCAGTTTTATATACCCAAATTGGTAACAACGATAAATCATCAAAACGTTATTTCGATAACATGCCTCTAAACAGTTCTCTACAAACAGTATATCAACACTAATGATTTTTCTTTTCATAAACATGATCCGTTTAAAGGGTCCTGTTTTCAAAAATATGAGAGCTTTTCAATTATATTACTGGAATATCCGGAAATGATTGTTTGACTATCAATAATACTTCTCAATTATATTTGCGCTGCACATATACAATTGGGTATACATAAGGTAGAATGCATATATGATTTGAGAACTAGAAGTTGGTTGATGCCAACCCCAGGATAAGCACCAGCTGTCCCATTTAATAGAGCAATAAAGATATGAATGGCTCTTTGATTTATGTGCCTAGTATTATTAACCGCCGAGCTTACGTGAATAACATCTATCCAGGAAGGGTGTAGTTTCTGCAATATATCTTTGCAAGCGTTTTTTGCTATATATTTTTACATTTTTTATATCACTTCAAATTGTCATTTCAGTTTAAAGGCGTTCCTAAGAAACACGGAGATTGAAATGTAAGTGTGTATACATCGTAAGTGCTGGAGAGGTCGACGCCTCCGGGTCGTGGGCTGCAACGTTGCTCATTGCCTGACTCGCACAATTAACATCAATTGCGAACGTTCATTTGAGGACGCGCATAGAACTTGGCAGAATTTGATCTCGCTCAAAGACGGCAGCATGAAAAATGCATTCACAGAAGTAGTCAAGGAAATACGTACCCCGAGAAGAGCTTAGCCAATTACCCGTCTGTCAAAATTACTACGGCAAAATTTAGGCGAGCAAACGTATCGTTTTTTCACCTACTTCAATTATAACGCGTTGAAAATTATTCGTGTTAGCTATTTAATCACACAGTTATTATATATCCTTAGAATTTTATAATTTTTGTAATGGAAGAATTATAAACTATGAAATTGTTAGGAAATAATGCCGATATACTAGGAATTATTCCATAATAAATAAAGGAGCCATATTTATTAATGGCTGATTTTAATTTTAAGTAACAATAATAACTACGAAAAAGCGTATTTTGAAATTTCAATGAATGGCAATGGACACAGTCTTATGTAGTAGCGCGTTTAAGTATACCTACATGACTTGTTAGTACCACGTCCATAGCACGGTTGCAATCTTCTACAATGTAGGCGAGCTTCCATCAAGAAAAGATACTTCCATTCAGAGACTCCTGTAACCGCTTTGTAATTCTACATTCCGTCGTTCCTTCTACGCAATTTCAAACTCGATGAGCCGTATCTTGACACTTGCGCAATCCTCTAGCACTCTACCTCCACAAAGATTTAATCTCGCTTATTAATTAATTAGTATAGCGTCGATACCACTTATGCTACTGAATTACAATCTCAGAAACAATTGATAAATAGAGATAATTATTAGGGATTATTGATTACAAAATCTCCAGAAGTATTACGGCATAGATTATAACGATACGCGATTTGAATAAATGGTTATTGCAATAATTCATGTCAATCGTAGACTGAATTACATATTTAGTTACATATTATTGAAAGTATGCCATATGATAATTTAATTATATATCATTTTTTTGTTTTCTTTTATTAAGCTTATCAATTTCTGCTTAAAACACAATATCATTAATAATTTGTTAATTTGTACGGGTATTAAGTTAAAAATAAACATTAAATTAATTCTAAAATAATAATATTAATTTCTTATAACAGCACAATCGACGGCTTACTAATTAGAAAGTGTTCATATAAATCATACACATTATTAAAAATTTAAAAATATTACATTTGCAAATTAACTGTGGCATTCAATTTTGTGTTAGATCTCAAACACTGATCAATCAGATTTACATCGGGATGAGATACTTGTGTTTATAATTTCATTCGCAAAACTCCTCATGTAGTATTAAGAACCCTTTTATGGAAAAATGTTGTAATTATTACATATAAAAAATTATATAATGATTCTATAATTTGATAAATATTATTTGTTCAGTTCCAATTATGGGTTACGTTTTATATTAAATCAAATTCATTTATTTATCTGACATATATATACATATATACATATATATACTTATAAACTACTGTAATTTCAACATTTGATTCTTTAGCAAATAATAACTATATTTAAAAAAAATAAAACATATCCGTAACATTTTACATTACCTATTATCGTATTGCAAAAGTATCATCCTCTCTTTATAGACGAATTATAGGTTTCGGTGGTTTCAAATTGCAATTTCGAATTATGAATGGTAATAATTCTTCCTTCCTGTTTCTGAAATGAGATATTGTGGACGCATTCCCAACGAAAAGTTTGAAATAGGTCAACGTCAAGTTCAAGATATAATAAATGATTGGTACCCAGAATTACAATGCAACAAAAAACCTTCCCCATGACCAGAAATCAAATGCAAACAGAAGATCGTCATTTTCACCGTTGACAAATCGAGCGGATCCTTTCATAGGAGTTGCAAACGTATTTATTCAACTGCACCATGTGTTCACAAAAAAGTAGGACCAGTCGTAGGCCTGCGGAAAACGACCATTTTTTATAGCAATGTTCCGACCACCTGCTAATAATCCCGGTTCAGAGTGTTACCAAGCAGCCCTTTTACATAATATCTATGACGTTGAAAATATATATTACCTACATCCAATCGTAGGCCAACTATTACCTTAAACCAAGAAGGGGAACACTACAGGAGACCGTTGTAAATTGAATTTGACTGCGAAGAAAATCATAAAGGTTCAGGCACGCGTCTAGTAATTGTAGGAAATAGAGTAAGTGCAGTAATACATATATACTACAGTAACAATCAGTCCAGTTTGAAAATCGGATACGAAAAAGCTGGAGGAAAAACAGGAATAGGAAGTAGCGAAGGAAAACTAAAAACTTGGGGTTTTTTGGTCAGAAAGCGTGGCTGGATCGTGACCAGAATGATGAGAGAGAATTTCGTTGCGTTTTGGGAAAGTGGAAGGGAAAAGTTGCCGCCTTTGATTATATAATGCTTCAAGCAGGTGGCTCCTCCTTCGAATTTTCCTTCTTCCTTTTGTCCCCGGACCGAATATCCATTAAGCTTATGTGACTAGATTCAATTATTTACTGACTCGATAAAGTGAAGGTAACGCGGACACAGAAAAAAGAGAATCCTTTCTTCTAATATTCACCGCGGGCAGACGCGGATCTCTGAAATGGAAATGGAAGGCGAATATAAAAGAAATTGACTGAATGCGTTTGAATATAACTGCGTGAGGTTATTCTATTTATTTAGGTTATTTTTTTGTAGTAGACAGAATTTAGAATGTACACTTGGTATGAATTTTTGGTAAGGATTGGTCGATTATGCTGGTCACGAAGTTGAATTCGATTTTTTTCTGTTGAATAATTTAACTACAAATTGGTACTGATACCAATTTATGAAGAAAAAAAAATATAATATAAACCGCTTTTTATAACTTATACTATTGTTTTATAGTCGTGTAAAAATAGCTCAGTAAATACATCTCGCGTTATTGAGAACGAAGAAATATAATATTTAACATTAATTATTTTGAAATACAGGCGGGCGTAGGCAATAACAACAAGTTGCACTATTGAAAGTATACGAATTAATGAATACTAGTTTCATTATCCTTCAAAATTGTACGTTTGTTTGATTAGTGCATTGTTTTGATCAAAATTTCCAATTATTAATTTTAAATTTTTGAAAAATTCAATTTTTAAATTGAAAATTTTAATCACAGTAATTCAGTTGCTGTGCATTTAATTAAAAGGTTGTTTCAGCAGAATTCCCGTGTACAATTTATATATAGTAAACAATTTATTGAAGTAGTTCCGAAAGTATTTGAAGAAGTAATTTTCCAATGGAATTGCAGCGTTGTTTGCAAAAATAATGTAATTCTATAGCGAATGGTTATAAAAAACCATTCGGATATAAAAAGGTCGAAGTTAATTTTATCCGGTTAACGATTCTAATTGGTAAATTTAACAAAAATTTCAGTTTTAGATATATACCTTGATTACATATACTGACGCGCGTTTTTATTTAATTTATCCGTGATTGCTTCAATGTGTGCTTCAATTAATTATTTCATTATAACTTGATATGCACGCTATGTTGTCAATAATTTTTAATTAATCTCAACGACGCGTTTCGTGCGTATAATTGTATAACTTTGCTTAGATATTTTAATGAATCCGCGCCTTTATAAAACATAGCGAAAGAAAAATGGAACATATAAAAGTATTGACCATAGTGCAAGATTGCAAAGTTGTTACAGCGTCCGAGTTTGAGTTCTATATTAGAGTGGAAATCCTATTAGTCGGGGTCGTTAGTCAAATCGCTTGGAACAGGCCACTTGAAACAAGAGCATACTGCAGAACAACGACGAGTTCGTACGCCAACGTGGAAAATATTGCACGCGAACCATAAACA
>JABFQC010000214.1:0-32587 GCA_022817085.1 Psilanteris sp. ZL-2020
CGACTATTGTATACGTCTGACGATTCCGTGATAATAAATAAAATGTCGAAAAAAAAGTTGCTATAAAAATTGCTTGTTTTTAATTAACTTTACCATATTATCTGCAAACGCTGGCACAAAGAACATTTATATAAATAATTACCGCAGTCGTCTGTGTGTAATTATTAGAAGTATTAGAATTTTCCCCGTAGAGTATGGTATAAATATTTTCAGTCGCGTAATACTTTAGTCATAAGTGTACAGTAATTTCTTATGACATTTTTTTCTCAGTTTATAAAACGTATAAACGCCAACATTACCAACACAGGTAATCTGTTCGTTCGGTTTCGATTTTTACCGGGGCAATGTCAATTTTGATGCAACGTTCGTTCATTTTTTTTTAACTTTTGCCACAGGATGATATTTAGATTGATATTTATCATTTAATTAAATGGAATAGACAGTGCACGGTGCATTAAGAAAATGAAGTAAGAGAAACAACAGTGTAAATCTTATTATTGAAATGGACAATGATAAAACTACTTTGCATTGTTCCCTCCAATTGCAGCCTTCACTTTCTTATGATTTAGTGTACGAAATATGTTAGCATTTCATTTTCTCAATTTATTTAAACAACTTATGTATATCTACTTGAATTTATTCAAATCGTCGGCAGTTTCGCGACGAATTTTTATTTATATGAACGAATTTGATTCCTTTACCGTGGGTAAATAAGTTTCGTGCGGGTTGTCAAATATGAATATTACTACACAAATTCACTAATTAAATGCATTAATCACTTCGTGTCGTTATGTAAATTACTCGACCGTTTCTATAATATTGTAAAAATAATTCCTTGGTTTACCTTTGTTCGTTACTCAATACCCAGACCTCATATATCGAGATTCAGTCAAAGAAACTTATTTTGATGACTTACCTGAAACAAAAAAGAACAAATTTGATCATTCAAGTATTTCAATTCATATTAAATGATATGAGTAAACATTGCAACGACGCGATTTTATTTTGTGGCAAATATTTATCAGAATGAAATTTGATTACAATGCAATTACAATGTGACAAGAAGCTGAAGAAAAACAGCGAACTTTCAATACGAGTTTAATGACTAATTCATTCAAATAAAACTTATTAGCGGTGCACGAACGGTTTATTTACGACAAATACATTTAAATTTATTTAAACAAAACATTCACTTGACCGCAGTGAATAATTCACCGCGTCCACTACACAAATAAACCTTGCTCCGAATTAATAATATATTTTTCGGCATACCTCTATATATCTATCTAATTTCGCCTTTAAAATAAAAACAAACGCCTGCGAAATTATTAACCGCGTTTATATTACAACTAAAAATTCCATTAAAGCGAGACGGCGTTTAATTAACTTGGCCAAATTCGGCTAAGTTCCGCGCACGTTTGCATTTAACTAAATTGTATAAATTTGTCAAATAAATAATGTAATCAACAACATCGTAAATACTTAACCGGCGTTATTTAAATATACCGCCGAGTATATATATTTCTGCGAAATTTATTTCCCCGCGGTCGACGCCAAGAATTGTTTTAATTGAATAAAAGCTATCGCACGATTGAAAAGTTTTATTCCATTAAAGTTTGTTTAAATTAATTTGCAAATCGCCGAACGAAATCAAGATGACTGTGCATTTTTAATGCCGCTCGAGCAAACGCGTGGTCTGACTATAAATAAATGATCATTTCGTACGGGATATTCATTGCGAATAATTACTTAAAAGCATCGCATTATAAATTGTCCACCGAGTAAAATCTCTTATACAAAATGCGTTTTTTCCCGACAAGCTCAACATATCTCCACCAAAACTAATCAATATTTTTGAAAACGCTGATATAATTATAGGTTAAACCTTTGCGTCAACTCGAAAAACGCAGTTTTTTCGCGAACCTTTTTTGCTCGTTGTTAACAGACAAATTGTTAATTGGTTGATTTTGCACATAATGTGAATTTATTTTTAAATCTCACCCCGTTATTGTATTACATTAAAAACATAGCCAAATAAACACGCTTCAGCATTATAACGAACACGATTTTAAACCCTTATCAGTTATACGAGTACTAGAAGTTTAACTGAACAACGTTCGTAAAAATAATTTAATCCATTTGTGTGGCACAACACATAAGATACAATATGAATGAAAATAATTCGAAAACAATACCTCCGATGCAAATTAATAATTAAATGGACGTTTTATTTATATACGTCAAGGTTATACGTTACAAGTCAAATTGTCTGTTAAATAATTTTTACCAGCAAAAATACGTGGAAAAAAAATATCTTATGCGGTTTCGAGTCACGAGTAAAATAATATAGAATAAAAGCTTATTTCATTGAATTCACTCGGTCGAATTGAATTCTAGATTGTTATCATAAAAGAGCGACCAAATATATAACGAATCTATATCTTATGATCAAAGATGCAGTCCCCGGAAACGAGGCGCAATTGGCTCGAGTTTAAGACTGACAAATTCGCAAAAAGGAGTTTAACAATCGCAAGTGGAAAAATTGAATTAATGAAAACGACGAAACGGTGATCTAGACGTATTGTAATATCTATTTAATCTGCAAATAAGCCACTTTATTTCCACGCCAGCCGATTACTCCATTACTCCAAGTTATTTTGACGTCGGATGATATAATCCCATTGCGATCATTCAGCGAGACAAACACGCGGCGATGATTCGCAGATGACACTGGCCCCCACAATAAATCAGCAATGCGCGGCCTGGATGCCTTTATAAGTGGGTATCTATGTTTATATTCATGTAAAATATGAGTACACGTATATATACTCGTGCGTGTATGTTATATATATATATAAATACGCACGAACGCGTGTCACTACTCCTACACGCATATGCAAAGGCCGTCGCGAATAAGCCTTTACGGATGTATCGTCGGTTCGCGTGCGCGTACATCTGTGTATGTTTGTAAGTGCGTATTTGTGTAAACGTATATTCTCGCG
Organism: Psilanteris sp. ZL-2020; assembly: GCA_022817085.1. Lineage (NCBI taxonomy): Eukaryota > Metazoa > Arthropoda > Insecta > Hymenoptera > Scelionidae > Psilanteris > Psilanteris sp. ZL-2020. The sequence continues at coordinate 3,003 of JABFQC010000214.1, forward strand.
AGTCCGGATGCGCGTATGGAGCGCGTGCTGGCGCGGGGAGGAAAGCGCGGGACGAACGCGAACGCCCGCGTGCTCGCAAGTAATCGCAACAGGCCAAGCCAGTGACTACCTATGCGCATTCTTTGGTAGAGCAGAATGCAACTCGCGCGAGAAAGAGAGCGAGACGCAAACAGTCCGAACGCATCTTCTCTCCCGGGATGCGCTCGTGTGACAGATCCATTCTCGTCTTCCGATCATTGCGCGTCCGTTTCATGCATTTTACGTATCGAACATCGCCCTTCCGCAAATTTTCGCACACCGTCATCCGCGCGCTGATGGTGTTATCGTAACCTATTATTTTAATTAAATTCGTAGACTCGGTCCGAAACGTGCCGCGTTTTAATTTAGACAAACGTTAGGATTATTCAAATGAATCTTCTACTTTTGTATTTCGCGGGTCTGTCCTTGTTCTTTAAATTGTTGTTTTCAATGGTTAGCATTACGCAAAAGCATGGGTGCTTTTGGATGTGTGAAATTTCGAATACGAATCGTTTAAAGTCGATAGACTGGTATAAGACAGAGTTCAATGAATGAGAGAGATGAAAAATATCACATAATTCGTACGTATATAAAATACCAACTGTTTAAAAATCGATTGTGTGTATAAAGTGCAAGTAAGATTAAAAATTAATCAACTCTATGGGTTTTCGTTAAATACACTGCAAAAAAAAGTATCTTCCCAAATAGAAATTTTTCAAGTAACTCGCGAGTTACTAGACATTTTATATACAAATTCTCTAGTAACTCACGAGATACTAGACAAATTTCTACTAGGGTTAGATGTCACAGCGTTTTAAGACACAAAGTGATTTATTTAAGTCACCAGCAGTCTTAGTGCAAAACATTGTGCACTAGATTAAGACATCTGGGCGTCTAGATTAAGTCGCTCTGTGTCTTAAATAAAACACATAGCTTATATTTTTCAGCAGTCTAGTTCTAATAGTTTAAGAACAAAATAGTGCTTATCTGATAGGTGTTCAAGAATGCCAAATCCATACAATATCATATATAGTAATAAGTTTATATGTTGCTAATCGTCACTATATATTATCTTTTATATTACATATTTATATTATCATGAGGCAATTACAATATTTTTATTATACAATCAATTCCTATTATTTTTTGTAGAAATACTACGTTATGAACAAAATACATCTTGGAAAAATGAAAAAAGTTGTCCCACAAATTTAAGTCGCAATGAAAATATTTTCTATAATTAGAAAATTAATAATAAAATTATGCTATTAAGGATATATAACCAACACTTTTTTACGGATTGATATTATTAAGAAAGAGGTTGAAAATAAAATTAATTTTATTATAACCTTGTCAAAGTTGTAAAACAAGATGATTGTCTGTGTAACATATATGTTATTTTATATGGATTCATTCAATGATGTTATGCTATTGAATTCTCGAAACATGTAAGAGAAGCTTTATTTGATTTCTCGCCATACATTAATTCGCAATTCATTTAATATTGTGAATGGGTTAAAAGAAACTTTGCTGCGTATAAAAAAAATTGATTAAATATTACTTAACGTTAATGTTATTTTGAAGTAAATGGAAATGTGTCTAATCGACTGTGTTCATTTATCATAAATTACTGTATCTGGTATGTATTTATGAGGTTGTTGACCACTGTAGATTCCATCTACAGATGTATTAAAAACAAATCTGCCAAATTAACGGAATGAATAATATTTTTATAAAGCATGCCAAAAAATAATGTTATCTTATATTAAACTCAGATCTGTTAAATTTACGGTGATATTTTGTTTAAAATATTCCGCATTGTTTAATATCGATATTAAATTGTGCCGATAATATTAGATAGTATCAATATTTTAATCGATTATACATCTAAAAATGCTTAAATTACTGATTTAAATTCGGTGCCTAATGAACAATTTGTAGCAAATTCACGCATAAAAAGCAAACATTTTTTGCACGATCTTTATCAATTTTTCCGTTCATTATATCATAAACATACTTGGCCCCTGCGCAGATTAATGACGTCTTCGCCAAATCGGACGCGCATTGACGCCAATCGAAACGGCTATCGCGCGTTTTGTGCCGCAATTTGGAAATTCAAGAATGCACAATTGCCCCGAAAACGGCCGGCTCTTTTCCATTCAAATTCGTGACGACAAAAACGTCGACTCGAATTCGACGAGTCCGGCAGCAAAACGACCCAAACCACTTTCATTGAGCAGTTTCGTCGGATACGCCGCACGTAACGCGGCTGTCCACGTGTGAAAATGTCGCAACAAAAGGCGCTCCGCGTTGGCGCGCGCCTTCGCGCGAAAATACTCGGAGCGCCCCCGCCCGAGCCAAAGCGCGCGAACTTTTCAAACGGAACGTTAACTTTGATTGGCGTTCGAGGCGCGCCAAGTGGAAGAGCAAATAGAAAGCAATTTGCGCGTCCGAATACGCGACAAGCGCTGGAGCTCGCGCGCGTACATTTGGTACGCGACGTCCGCGGGGAATCGCGGCAGCCGATTGTTTCCCGATGTCGGCCGCGACGCGCGAAAGACGCGCGCTCGTTCGCGCACAAAAGGTACGTGTTGGGACGCGCAGCAACTTTTATACACTTTATTACACCGCTCGCAAAGTCCCAGGAGGTTTCAACTTTCAACGTCAATTATATCTACAGAATAACTTAACGGCCCCTTAGAAACGCGCTGAATGGTCTATTCAAACGTTCATTCGAGCTTCTCAAGTGTTAAATAATAAAGGCCGCTCTCAGTCCAGTCGTGACGCAATCCTTGAGTATTCGAAGGATATATGTACACAGTCTAATAAATGTGTAATACATAATCCAAACAAAATCCGCGCTGGCGGAGCGGCGCGGAAAAAAATTGTGAAGGAAGGAGACGGAGAATGAGAAAAGGAGCACAGAGAAAGGCAAAAAATTGGCTACCAGAATTTAAGGTGTCGATTTCACCTCGCGCGAGACCAACGATCCTCGTCCGGAGAAGTTGAAAGGATGATTTGTTAGTTAAAGCGCGAGGCGAGACACGCCGACGAAAATGGCCGGGCAAAAAGGGGCGCGCGGAACGTCGGAAAAGCGCGGATATTGTATTGTTTCGGAACGGGTTCGACGGTGTCGACGGTGCCATTTCGAGCAATTAAACGGCTAAACGCGCGGCAACGATTCATCCCGACGTCGCGCCCGCGTCTCGAGGCCGTATTGTTTATCACGGGAATAATAGGCCAATACGTTATATTGATTTCCATTATAAAAAAAAATGTCACAGTTGCATTTTATAATAGTGGTAAAACTCTTTCGAAGACACATAATCGTAAAATTTGACACAATCTGTTCAGCGTTATCTCCCGTACAACTATAAAAAAATGATTTTTACATCTATGACGCGGCGTAAATCTTGAATGGAATTAAAGGGTGGCGATTGTGCTCGAAATCAACCGAGCGTGGTTATGGCCGAAAAACACGCTATTTACGTTAATAAACATAATGTATAATAGCGAACATATATTTGACAACGGCAACCCGTTTTACGTTTTTCGGAATAAACATCTGCCTGAAATAGAATTTAAGCAAATGTTGAGCTACGTGAGAATCATTTGGCAAAACATAATACATTTGTTATGCGTGTGCTTCTGCAATTATTGCCTCATAAACTTCAACAAAGACTGCTTTATTATTTCAGGATGAAAATTGAATAACCGCAAAATGATATTTTTAACGTTACACGCGACATCTAATGCCGGCGATAAAACCGTTTTAACCCGCGGCCGAGTTATTTTCATCTAATTCTGTAAACAAACAAATCGTTGATTATTTAAATGATTGCATTAATTCGCCGAACACACCCTTGATGAAACGCAATAATAGTGAGTCATCCTCGCTGTTTAATAGCCGCGCGCATTTGTACCGTGTTTCGATTCTTAAACGATGATTATTAAATAAAATGATGCAAAGTTTGACGCGGCTTTTGATAAATACGAAGACCATTTTGGTGAAATGCCGTATACAAATGGCATTAAAACGCAATAAAACTGGGCTTTATTCTCAAGCAAAACGCTATCGACGAATACTCTTTTATGTTGCACGTAATTAACGCGATTTTCGTCACTGAAAATATCGCACGGTGTTAATAGAATGTCACAATATGTGCAAAAAGTATTGACGTTAATACACGCCGCAATGTCTGTGCTCTCACAAAGTTTAGATATATGCAATAAATAAGTGCTGAATACGATACCCACACAGTGGTATATAATTACTTAAAATACATACATTTAGATGATAAATTTGTATACATTCGATGTTATCAGGTTAAATATTTTACGCAATTTTTAACATCAAATTATATGTCACAGGATGATAAATGTGCAAATGAAAATACTCTCCTTAATCACGGCGTGTTGTTTCACGACGGTATTGGTTAAACTCAAATATTTATGAATATGAAAATATACGAGGTTTACAAAATACATATACTTTAATAAAACATGCAGAAACTTATGCACGTAATGAATTATACTTTACTACTGCGAGATCATGAGCAAACTCGAAATTTTTGCTTGTATCTCAACGAAAAAATAAATTTGTTCTGAAAGTTTAAAATCCATTTGCGTCGTATTTTTGCCGGCTATATGTGCACACAGCTAGGCTTCACTAATAAATGCAAATCTTATTGTAAATTAACATACATTTTATTTTAAATAAATTAACGCGATTGATTTCTGTGTGCTCGCGAGACCTCAAACAAGTCTTTTGCGTCAAACGGAATTACCCGTGTTAACAATTAATTATTGAGAAAAAAAATAAGAAAAAAAAAGAAAAATTTGAATCGAAGAAACAACGAAGGATCGGAACCACAGATTTAATTCCGACGAATGTAAATGAGATCGGAGTGGCGTACGAGAGGTCGCGTTAATATCGCGCAGGAAAAAATCAAACTTTCAACTTAAACAAACGGCGGTCTTTTGTCAACTTATCGGCACACGCGATGATTATCGGTGCGAGGATCTGCGTTTAATTTAATTGTTATTTGAAAAGTCGGTATCTGCGCGCGGTGAAACTATTTACGCAAATATTAATTTTATACCCGCGTAAATTAAATTTTCACGTGTTTAAACATTAACATTACGGGTCTTTTTAAAATTTTTATTCATGCAAATTAAAGAAAAACACCGAGTTTAATTTATTTCGCCCGGAAAAATGTTATTTTATAATTGAATAATATAAATTGTACAAACTGAGCGCACAAATTGCTAACAGTGAGCGTTACTCATTCTTCTGAAGTTACGTTAAAATATTAAAATTAACTGTAAAGCAAAAAGCAATTTTTTGATTAATTTACAATAATAATAACCGGATGTTATGTTTCGGCGAGTACGTCAAAATTATACAAAGAAGTGCAATCCGTAATGTATAATTCGCCTCGTTATAATATTTTATATCACCTCGGCGTAATAAATTCGACTATAATTTCGAAAACAATTTGACAAGATTAACTGCTTTTTTAGCGTTCGCTTTATTAATCAACGGACGCTGATCGCGAAGTTACACTACGCGTCTAATGCAACATTAATTAAATTGTTAATTAATATTTAATTCATTAATACACACACACAGACAACGAGCAATTTGTGTCAATTAATATTAGACAATGCCGATGAGCGTGCAAAAAACCACCCAACATTGGCGCGTGCATTTAAACTGTTTTTTAATTCCAAAATAAAATCTTGAATAATTGATCCGATTTCCGCTGCGGAGACCTAACACGTGATATCAAATTACGTAAATGTGACAATCTAAATACATTTTTATCACATCTAATTGCAATTTTGAATTTTCCGGCTTCTATTATTAGCAATTAATTGCTTTTATTGCAGCAGCGCGCGAAAGTACGACGCAATTAATTCTTAATTTGTTTATCAGCTGGCATTACAGTTAGAATGATAAATAACAAATAAGGACCGGCCAATTTCATTATATCGCGTCCAAAATCGCTCGGAATAAACATTGGCCGCACTGTATTATGCAAAGGGAGTTGCAATATAATTTTATAGACTTTTTCCAAAAAATAATCGCCAGAACGCCGAAAACGCTGTCGCGGGATCTCGACGCGAGCCGCGCACTTTTGGCGAGAAAAATTCAGACGGATCGAAGCGTCGACTGGACCGCGCGGACTGAAATTACAGTTATCACGTATGTCCGTTTGAATTAAAAATTGTTGTCGATCTTATGACCGGCGGTGTATTATTTCAAGTCGAGTCTTTCTGAATAAATAATCTTCATAGCTCTTTCAAAAGCATGTCAGAGCTCGATAAATACGGCTCTTCTTTCTTGCGCTGCTGCTGCTGCTTTCTCGCTCTTAAAAAGTGAAGAAGAAACAAATAGAGAAAGGAAGTGAGAGATTAGGCTCTCGCGCGCGTGCAGCGTTGAGAAAAAGAGACCGATAGGAAAGGCGAAAAAAGAAGGACGGAGAAGGAGAAGCGAACCGAGGCTGGGACGGAGGCAGCGAGGGAAAGAGCGAGAAAGAGGGAACAGTTCGCGAGAGCCGCGCTACACGCTTGTCAGAATTTCCGCCAGCGTGGAATATGACGGCGGTGACGTCAGTCTGAATATTTGAAGGGGGCGAGACTTCAAAAGAACACGTGTTACGGCGCTAGGACGCCGTTTAAATAATGCAAAGTCAACTTACTCTTTCTCCGTCTCTATTCTCGTCGCCTCCCATCTCCGCTTCTCCTCCCTCTTTATCGCTATCCGTCTCTCGCGCGCGCCTTACCTATCTATCGGTCCGTCTCTCTCCCCCCCGCTCGTTACGTCTTTCTTTTTTTGTCGCTCTCACTCGGTTCTACTGTCGCCGTCTCCGTCGCTCACCGTCGACCGCGCCGCTTTTACTTTCTCGCTTCTTCTCACCTCTTTATTCCCCCCGGCCCCTCCCGCCGACTTATTTCTCGGACTTTTTCTTCGTCTTGCTCTCCGCTTCTTTTCTTCGACCCAGCGTCCCGAACTTTCGCGACGATCGATGTCGCCGCGCGTGCACGTGTATGTGTCATATACGTACACGGCTAACGAAAGAGCGCCATGAAACGTTAATGCCGCGCGGAAACCTCGCTTCGTGTCAAGAATTACGGATTCTTCCGGAATCTGCTGATTGACTCGGCATAATGGCGCGAACGAGCCTTTCAGCGGCCAATTTTGCGTCAATTCGCGCGCGATAAATTGCCCCATCACGGGCGCGATCCGTCGCGGCCGCAGACGCCTGTTTGCTTTATTTCTTATTTTTGCCCGGCCTTTTTACTTTCGTTGCTCGTTTTGTTACGGTTATCGTTCGAATATGCTCGCGGTCTTTTATAGAAAAGCGTACACGCGTAAGAAATGGCATTCGGCTTTATGGTAAACGGTGCATAATAAATTTGCTTCTCATGAGTTGAACGTTAATAAAGATAATTACAACGAAATGTAGCGTCGTTATTTATCACCGAACGCGCAACTTTTCCATTCTGTAATAAACTTAAAACTAAAGTAATATAAAGGCTTATCACAATCTGCGTTTATCGTTTATATATATACGTATGCGTGTGCACTCATACAGTTACCATTAATATTCTTAAAACATATGCTTAGAATAATGTAAAGATACGACCGGATTTAAAAATTGTTGTGATATCGAGTTTTATTTAGACTTTTAAACACGGCTTCGACTTATCGTTTTTATGGTCTTTTATTAGCAGCGTTTCGGAATTCATGCGCAGTTAACGCGAAATTTTATTTATACATTAAAACACTACTTTTAATTATAATCCAACTTAGAGATATTAACATTTCGCCGTTTCTGAAGCTCCCTATTTGATCAAAATAGATTAGTAATTGTTAGCAAGTTTTGTTCGGTAATTTTGCGCGAATGCATTATTTGCAGCCACTTTTGCTATAATTGAATTCATTTAAATTAAATAATATCTTTTCAGATTATTTATAGTACCATTTAAATTAATTTTAATATAATCATACGACCTTTCTACTGATAATTCAATCAAAATTATGCCTCGCGTATATTTCCGAAATAGAATTAATACAATTTTTAATTAAAATGGTAAATTCATCAACCGTAAAAATAACCGCAAAACTTTAAAATTGACGTCAGTTCCCGAAAGCAAATTTCAAATATTCTTTATTCAAATTAATTTATAGCATTTAAATATATTCTAATGTACCTACAACGGCCAATAAATAGTCCGACATTGAATTACACATTAGACAGAATTTACTTCGGACGCGCGTCCCAAAAATATAATATATTCGACCTATAAAAATGCGTGCCCAATAAATAAAAGCCGTCCGATTGAACAAAAAGGAAACGCGAGGAATTTGGGTATTAAAATATTTACTTAAAGGAAACCAGTCAAAATATCTTGCGAAGCGACGATATTATGCGAATCTAAAAACTTTCTCCGGCGGTCTCGTCGCGCGCTAAGCGATCGTGTTTTATGTTAATCGTCGGAAGAATTGGACGGCCAATTTCAAAACAAGTGGAAGGAAGAAAAAACGGCCGAGTGGAAGCCGCGCAACGAAAGGAGCCGATAGGCGTGCGGCGGATAATTACAACGAGTCGCTCGGAGCAAGAGGCGAAGCGAAATCGCGACGAGCCTTATCGGGCGGTAACTCGAAAGATAGCATCGGCGCTTGTCACGTGCCGATTCGGATGCAAAACGACGACGAGAATTACTGCGAGGGCAATCGGACGGCGAGCAGCGCCAAGTGCCACCGGCAAAAGCGTGTCGCGTGCGAGTCGCGTGTATCGATGCACGTGCGGACGGAATCGTTGACACCGGCATTACGGGTGGGGGTAACCGGGGGGAGGGGGAGGAAACACCGGAATTCACGCATTCGATATGCAACGCGAAAAGTAACGCGCGCGCATTTAGGCCAACCCCGACTCCGCACGGCGCAGGATTGCGGAACCACCCAGCATTCGGAATTTGCTGTTTTTCGTCGCTTTTTTTCCAATTGGCCAATCGCGTCGCCTCATTACACCGAGAACTCGTCCGACGCGCGTCTATTCTGTCTCCGGATAACAGTGAATACGGCCCATCCTGGCCGCGTAGTGTGTTTATTGGGCTATTTGCGGGCGCGGGTACCGTCTTCGGCGCCAAATTTTGCTTGGCGCGAGAAAACGCGATTTAGCGAGTTTGCCTTTAAGCAGTTCAGATTTGACCGGGGAGGGATTCGATGCACCCGAGACCAAATTGAAATGCACATACGAACCCGCTGCACAGTCTGTGTGTCACGCATTTATTATGCCAAGCGTCATTATTTTTGAATCGCATGATTGATACGCTACAAGTTTTGCGACTGAAAATTTTAATTAATCCATCCAGTACGACAGTTTGGATGAATGACTGATATTTTGTTTTAGCGAATCCAAAGAGTATTTTTTATTCAAAAAGATTTTTCAATACTCAACGAGATCGTTTTGCATCGCGGGTGCTGAGTTTGGACGAATCAAGTGCAACTGGAAGACGAAAGCAACAACTTGTATAAAACAACTTAATTGACGCGCGTCGAATGTAAAAATGACGCTTCTTGCGGCCCGCGCAAGGATCGACGCGTGCGACATTTGGCGCCGAAAAATATTTGCGATTACAACGAAGGTGGCGCAGTCGAGAATCGATACGATGAATATTTAATACGAACCATTGTTTAATTTTCCTGACGCGAGCACTGGAAACTGTATATTGAAATTAACGATTTTAATCGGCTGATTTATGTCGCGCCAACTCTGTTTAGATTCGTATGATAATTTTCACGATCAAATGGTAGTAATTATTGTATGCAAATATTTTCTCTTTACTTCTCATTAATGACAAGCGCGCAACGATTGCCACGTGAAATTTTCAGTCACGGTGATAAACTAATTTTTACGTATCAAACGAGGCGCCGTGAATTACTTCGTCAAAACGCAATTTATCAATGAAAAGTAATTCATTACACCGCGCATCATCATCATTTATCATTTACCTTATTTTGTTTGTCATGATTCATACTTAAGTATTCGCATTTAGGGTGTGTACACTTGGCGAATACGCGGTGTAGACGAAGTAAAAGCGCCAACGGATTTAAAAATATTTAGTCGATAAGGATTGATGCGGTTTAGGTTGTTTTCATTTTTTGAACGCTAAGTTGACGTTTATTAAATAAAAAGATCCCCCGTTTGACGTCGAATGCAAATTTGCAATAATTTTATATTACCGGTAATATTTAAGGAATTAATTACGCTCTGCACATATATCGGTTTTAAATATTTCGCCGTTGAATTTAATTTTCAGGCGAGATATTAAATTGACAGGGATGCTGAATAAATATATGCGCAGTATTTTACATATTTCAATTAATATTTAAGTTGTTTTAATTATGTAAATGAGGGTAATATTTAATAATTTCAAATCCGTTATTTTAAACGTTGCAATTCCAATACACCGTATCAAGTGGGTACATTTTTACAAAGCATTCATCCTCAAAGATAAAAATTAGTCACACTATTTGCAAATTTTTCGTCTATTTCGTTGCACAATTTCAATTTTAGTTCAATCAACTTGCAACATTAGAAATGTTATCTTTGTACGTACAAACGCATCTGAAACGACGCGGTGTTCTTCAGTTGAGTTTTATATCAAGTCATATATGTGTATAATTAATTTTAGTATTTATTATTTTAGTATTTAGTATTTAAAATTACTTACGCAATATAATCTTCCAAACGCTTGTTACAATTTCCAACAAATTGATTCACAAGTTTAAGCATTTTCCTTAATAATGTTTTTGCGATCAGGAATACGGAAAACAATTACTATGTGTCACTGTGATAAAATTTACGAATCGTGTAAAAGATTTGTTTTGCGATAGATATCAGTTTGCATTAGGTAACACACTTATTAAATGCGTGGAGAATAAAAACGTGTTATTCAATACAAATTACAACACTAGAATATAATACATAATAAACACTTTATACAAGTGTTTTGTAAAACAAGTTATAATTTCTGAAGCAACACGATACTTAAAAAGCACACTTTAACCAATTAGTATCACGTTTTAAAATGGAAGACGAAAGTTAATCCAATTTCTTATTAACTTGCAATTCATAGAAAACACTTAATACTATTAAAAACAATTAGAATGTAATTGATATCATTGCGACAGCATTCATCACAACAAATCATGGATCACACGCGTACCGTGCATTTTCTCGGAACCGGCTTTACATAAAACTACATCCATCCAACAAAATTTAAAACAATACGAATATTTCAATTATGTAAGTGTGTGTGTGACTATAATGTTAAACGTTTTATAAACATTATACGTTTATATCATATTTGTTTGTAACGTTTCATATGCAATTAAACTGTGTCATCTCGTTATAAAAGGTAGCGGGAATTAGAGTCTATTCTTTCGCAAATTTTGAGTGCTTCAAATTCAATGAGGCTTTTAACTTATTTTTACCCAGCGACGGATTTTTTTAAAAAGCTAACGGTTTTTATGTTTACTAATTATATTTATCGTCTGAGTAATAGTTTGGCCTCCGAATTGAATCGTAGCAAAATAACGCCTCAAACAATTGCGAATTTCGAAAATCGCGCGACTCAATCGTCGTCCAATATATCGGTGTTTCCGAATGCCGCCCGGTTATATTGCGTCTCGGTGGAGCATGATTTTTCAGTAACGGTAAAAAGGATCGAAATCTTCGTTGGTACAGCCAGTGCGAAGTGAAAACAGGTTGGAGGGGTGTTTTTGAGCGGAAGAACTTTTAATGCAATTAAGGGCGACTCCTGGCGCCTTGCTATATTTCAGCGCCCCCGCCCGTTGGCTTCCCCAGCGCCGTTCCAACCTGCGACGACCTGATCGTCTGTCTGCTTCCCGCGCGCCGCTTCTCGCTCGCCCCGTCCTTATCCCCAGACAGCCCTCTTCCTTTTCGTCTCTTCCACCTTCATCAAGCCGCGGTGCCTACTTCAGCCCGAACCCTATCTTCTTCGGCTCCCGCCGCCCCGTCGGCAGGATTGCACGTCATTCTGCATTATTTTCATTTTATCGTCAGCAATCTTGGTTAATGCAATCCCCCAGCCCAACGGCTCGGGACGCACCCTGTTTTACCCCCACCCCTGTGACTCCCTTTTACTTTATATTTGAATATTTTATCGCGTCATGTTCGCAGCTGACGGACAGTTCGGCTTTCCTCGTGAATAGCCTCGTAAACTTAGTGTAATTAGATTGAATGGCAAAAATATATCGAAAAAGAGGGATACTTGTATGCAATTTGCGCGCTTTGCCATCAACGCTTCAAGATATTGACTGAGCGTTAAGTCGGGAGACAAATATTTGATTTTGTTTGTGCAACTGCAGATTTGAAAGGGATCGGTATTTTCGTAGATTATTAAATACGCAATCTGGATCGTTGATAAGTGAGGGTGTTAAAGTTCGGTTGTTGGTGTGAATAAACAGGGTATGGTATATATCTAACGGTCCAGATTGCAAATCGATTAACGATCATTTAAGTTTCCATGTTTGGCGGATCTTAATAAACATAACCCTTTAATTTTCAAACCTAATATTTGACTTTACAATCTCTGCCGTATTCAGAACTGCCGAATCAAATATTGTCGGGATTGTCACAACAGATTTCGATTTGTCGTTCGAGTCGAAAATCTTATAGGTATTCAACGTAACGGAGTAGATTATTATTGTTTTAACAGTCTATTCCTCTCAGTGCGCCATTTTACATAGTTAGTAAGCCATTGAGCTCGCAGATGAATCATGACAGATTTGGAAGAGATTTTTGAGGACAACAATTCATTCGTATATTACACTTCGAACGCGTAATTGATACCAAGTTTCAGTGTATAACGGAGCGATTTCCTAGGACAAACTATTGACTATTTACACGTAATAAATAGAGAGTTGATATGAAACAATTCATCACATCCTTTTTAAGACGTCGATCGTATTTTATTGTGCTTAAATACATTTAATTTGAATAATCCTATTTGTTATACTTATTCTTTATAAGGTTGTCGCATAAAAACATTATTTTCATACCAGTCGAAATATATACTTTTGTAAACTATAAATATATATATTCATTATGCATATAGTACAGACATTACATGGTTATGCATTTCGACAGAATTTTTTTGTTGTACCCCATCCAATTATATATGTAACGTAAGTTTTTTATTTGCATGGTTTCATATTTTATTACTACACATAGTCTCCTGTTTAAGGAAAAAAATTCGCATCCTGCCTGTATCGCAACTTCGATACGATATAGTGCTGTTCCATTAAGCAATCCCCTTGTTTCTTCTTAATATTAATTATACTCCTCAGATGAAATTTAAAATTAAAATTCAAGTATTATTAGTATTCTATTTATATGAAATAATGCAAAAATAAGTATTATGGAAGTCTCTGAATTAAATGTCTGTTATTAAGTCAGCGATGTATTAAATTAAGTCACTCCTGACTCACAGTAAGACATCAGTGTCTTAATTAACGCTTCCATGATATTTAGTTTCTGGGTGCAGTGATAATAACAAAAGGTATCTATAATATAAATCAAAGATCGAAAAGAAATAAGTATCGTTCGAGTATAGTTATACATAATAATATAAACAACCAAACTAATACACGCAATTTAAGTTGCACTCCATTCGCCACAATTGAAACAATGCAAGATTGTAATATATCAATTAAAAAAAGAACGACAAAAAGCGCCATAATTTGAGCTTTCCATTAAAACTTTCAATGCGGTCGACAAAACCAGCATCTGCAGTCACTCGAGCAACAACAATTTTTGTTAAACAGCGTATTTAAGCGAACTCTGACATCGTCGCGCGGTCGAAATCAAATTGTCATTGGATTGAACTGACTCGCGCAGCAAAACTCATTATCCAGTCAACACTTTAACGCGCGGCTCAATTATTCAAACTTATATCGGGCCGTCCTTTTTCGTCGCGCAACAAGAAACGGCCGATTTTTTCCGTCGCCAAACTGAAAGTCACTAATTACGTTGGATTACGGTTGACGAATGACGCTTAAAAGCGCGAGTTTAACGCGAACAACGCGCGTTTACGGGTGAGACACGATATCCGGTTTAACTGCGTTTTACGCTGCCGCGGAACTTAAGCCGCGTCAATTACAGGGGAGGGAGCGAGCGCGCGCCAAATGCCGTCGTCCGCGCGGACGACGTTTGAGCGTTTCCGCCCGGACGGACATTATTAACACTCGCGTCGCGCGGATAACGGCGTGTGTCGGCGCAAACTTTTTAAGTGCACGCAGCAATCCGGCACGAAAGTTTCGTCGGTAAAGAGTTATCGATCGAGGTGGGCCTCGCGCTTTCTTCTCCTCGCGCCGCCATCCTCGTCTGTTCTCTCCGAGCATATCGCGCTTACGCTCGCTCTCACGCCCATTTCGTCGATTTATTTTCCGCAAGTCAGCGTGCATATACACGTAGCAAGACGTCGCTCGTCGTATCGATCGTCGGATTAATTTGTAGTCCAGACAATGGGCCGCCACCTCCCGCCTCCAGTGATACGCCGGATATAATGCAATGTTGTTATTTCTCGGATCTCGCGACGTCCGCGAGTCACTCGGACCGCGCGAATGATCGACCATTGATCCGCCACCGCGGAATTGACGAGCGCCTTTTGCGACGGTTCCGCAACTGCGGGACGTTTGCGAGTACGAAATTAAGATCGAAACGTCCGCGGCGGTATTTGTGGAAACAATTTCGTCGAATCGAAGGATAGGCTCGGTGGTCGACCCGTCGCTTTGTTCCGGCAAAGCTTGACACACGCGAGCGTTGCAGCACTGCTAAATCACCGCGATGACGTCTTCATGGATAACTTGAGCCGGTGATATTGGAGTCGGGTAATGTCCTTTTTGGAGCCAAGACGAGCGCAAGGTTTGCGCTTTCGTTATTGACGCGAACGCACGTTGGCATATTTGTATGCGACTTTAAGTGGACTGCTACCGATTGAAGGATCAATTAATATTTAATAAGCTTTCTTACAACGAGTTATATAATTATTGATTTTACTGGTTGGAATAATTTAAAACAACATAGTTTATTATTTTGTTGATAATAATATTCGATTTTAGGTTAAGCTCTTCTAACTTATACACATTAATTATGAATCGTTGTAAAATATAATACTTGCATTTCTTGAATGCAAAATAATATCTATAATAATGACGTGTAGCTCTCAAGGTGAATAAGAATAAATGTATAATTAAAGAGTGTAGAATATATAAATGTTATATTAAATAGCGAATCAGTATTTGTTTTTCTTTTTTTGTATTATTTGAAATTAAAAGCTAAAAATATGACTAATAGTAAACGAGTGCTTTTATGTTTATAGGTGTACATATACATGTTTAATAGTGCAATGTGGTAACAAAATGGCTTTTATTGCTATAAAATATTATGTTGTCATATTTTATTGCAGAGAAATTGTCTGAATTAGAAACTGTTTAGACGATAAATAACAATATCGCAGAAATACGGGAATAATAAAAGTATTTTTAATAAATTACTATAAATATACTTCCTTGTATATATATATATATATATATTTATTTATTTCGATATAAGATAATGCTATACAGGAAATATTTTCTTGAATAACAAATTGTGTTCATAATGTAATAAAATGTTCTTTTTTTCTAATTTTGCAGTACTTTATAAATACTATATGCATTAATTAACATTTTGAATTTTTGTTAAAAACCTTAAACTATCCACTTATTTGCGTTTTTATAATAATAAAAATGCTTGCATGTTATATATATATTTAGATTAAAATGAAATTTAAACACTTTAAGACGAAATTTTTAATGCGATTCTGACCATATTTTATATAAGTATATAGGAATGCATTTTCAGTATGTTTATACGTTGAAACCAGTTCCAACCGCTTGACATATTTAACCAACCTTTCTGCGAATATATAAGCAGAAAAAAAAGACTACAAAATTACCGAACTAAACCGGAACCTTAGTAAATAAATAAACATAACATATAATTTAAATATAGTAAAAATATAATACGCTTTTAAAAGTATAATCCCATACTTGATTACGATTTTATTCAAATAAGAGTTTAAAAGAAATATTGAAAATACATATTTAAGTATACTTTCATTATAATTTGCAAATGTGCAATTCAAATATATTTAAATTACACAAATATTATGCATTAAAAAATATCATTGTTGGGTATTTATATATTCCATTTAGTAAACCTTAAGGTGCTAATCAGAATTGATTTTCTATTAAAAATGGCGTTGTTCGCTAATTATCTATGCAGCGGGGGATTATAAGTTCGGCTTACGGTAATTCTATAAAAAATAGTTATCGCTTGGTTTAAAAATTTGTTGGAAAACTTTTTAAATGACATCAGCGCTTAGGGTGACTGAACAAAAGTCTCGTCTGCAATAAGTAAGACGCGCGTGACCATGACACCGCAGTCTTACGGCGCGGCAAAACAAAACATTTTGCTTAATTTAATTGCAGAATCCGCGCGCTGCGATGCGACAACCCAAATCGTGTTTCACGCAACGCTAACGGGATTGGCCTGGACCGCCGAAAACTGCATTTCTCCTCAAGCAGAGAGTACAAATGATGATTTGATTGTCGAGGTGCGAAAGTGGCGCGCGTTGTTTTTGGGATAAGATCGTAATTGGAATTCGAACCTATCTATCGCCGTGGATTTAGCTCCGGTCTATATTTTCTGTTATTTTTGGCAAATCAAAATAATACGATTAAAGTCAATATCCGTCTATTCTTCGATGCCCGGAGTCGCGCGTGTGCGCGCACGAATGCATGCGGCTATTGTTTCTACCTGTTTTTTGTCGGCGCGCGGGGTCAGCGGCGGCGCCCGCGCTGGCACCCATAGAGCTCGGCGGACGCCACGCAACCGGAGTATGGGATTTTATATGGGGCGCAAGCAGCAGGGGGATGACGTCGGTGGTTTGAGGCAAGTAATCGAATATCCTAAAATTTAATTTCTATCAGTCTGTCCGGTACGTTCGACTTTCATATCGTCCGCTTTTTGCGACAGTCGCTAAATCTAATTTATTTTCTGCCGTCCGTACAGTCGACATGGGGTGTCTGGTTACCCCCGTAATGCGAAACTATGGATTACCATTTAAACTCGCTCGGCGGACACTTTTTGCGCACTTGGCGCAACGTCTCCCGTTTTTGTGCGGCGTCGACGGCAAAAAGCGGGCCTCGTCTTATTAAGACGACGAGTCACTGTTCGACGTCAATCGGGGCGTCCTCTCGAATCGAGTTCGGCTGGTCCGCGCGCAACATTTATATGTCGCTTCGCGCCATGTTATTTTCTTCTCCAAATTGCCACCGAGCGCTCTATTGATTGCAAATCGATGTCTTAACTGTCAAAAGTTTTTTGCCCGCGCGCCGCGACTGACAGCGAGTGTTCTCAGTCACGCGATATATTCCGTATTTCGAACAAAACCGATCCCCCTGTCGAATATCGAGAGGTCTCGTCTATAAATACGGAAAAGAGACAGTTACGGATCAGAGCCTGGACGAGAGACTCTCGAAACGACAGATAACGACGAGGGATATAAATCTCCTTCCGGTCGGCATCAGGAGCGAAGCAATCTGCGGAATGGTCCGGTCATCCGTCCATCAAGTCGCGCGCGCTCGTATCCTACGATCCATCTATATAGATATATATATATATATATATGTATATGAGCGTATATTTGTTGGCATGTATAAACATACTTATGTATACCAACACGGGCGCGCGCGAGCAGACACCCATACGTATATAGATATACGGAAACATAAAACATAAACGTCTACGAACGCACCCACTATTTTACCCCACCACGTCGACAGCTAAAGGCAACTGCAAGATAATTTCTGATTTACCGCGAGCGCGACTACGTACGCGATATGACCATTTCGAAAATGGAAAATTTCGCGTCGCACGGACTTTAACGACGACGTTTTTCCATCGGTGTCGCTTAAGTTGCGCGCGATTGGATAATGCTCGTTTCAGGTTCAACAAAAAACGCAATATTTTGCGCGAGACACGCGCGATTGGAAAATATGGCCCCGACCCGGGCGCTGCGAGCAGAAGCTCGAATTCATTTCACTAAGCAATTGGTTGACGGGCTGTTCTTCTTATTGATAGTTCTGTTTGGTTGATGAGCCGAACGTCACGCGAGCCAAAAGGGCCGGATGGTTTAATGCATCCAGTCGCGAGATTTACTCCTTCCGATGGAAAAACTGAAATGTTGCTTCGTTATTGAAGTAGATGCATTTGGCGGAAAAATATGAACGCGTGATGGAAAGTACGTCGGAGTGGAAGGAGTAACCAAAAATCCTATACGAGTAATTATGCTGAAGTATAATAATACAGTTGCGGATTTATGGCTTAATGCAATTACTCGTGCATTTATTATATAAATTTTAAGCATATTTGAGGAGAACCTCATTTCTGCACCGAGAGATATATAATCGCATATATATATTATGCAAACCGTGTAAATTTGTAACTGCGACGATATAGTATATTTTACAATTATTATATATATTATATAATAACAAATGTTTTAATACCTCATATATACCTCAATAATACCTCAACCAACCAGAAATAATCCTCGGTTTCATACTGTACTTATGCAACTGTTCAAGTTAGCTGTGTCAAATGTTATAAAAATTGTCGAAACTTAATTGAATTTGAAAATGAGACAAATTACGTAATTGATTAAAGTCACGATGATTATTTATTAGAGTAACTTGCAACTTTTTCTGAGCGAGCATGATTCATATGAGAAGATGCTTGGAAGTCTGCCACCTTATGAGATTATTACTTAGTGCGGTAAAAGACTATGATTCAGTCATCACTTGCTAAATCAATTCTCTATTAGGTTTGTCCGTAGTAGTATTAATATATTCTATATAAAAGTCGAGTTGTGAATAACATTTTATAGTTAAATAATTTACACGCGCATAGCGACAGAAATATTAACGTCTGAACCCGGATAATGGTCGGTTGCAAAAAATCCAACGACAAAATTACCCTTCGTTTTTAGTTTAGAAGATTTAATTCAACTCGATTAAGCATTAGTTATTATATTATCGTAAGAATTACTGGCGAGGATAAATTTATTTTTAAATAAATATAGATACGAAATAAATGGATAATATTAAGCTTGCAAAATAAGCTTTAAATTATATTTTTATTAAAGTACAAAATTATTTTCATGTTTACATTGAAATTTAATATGAATTATTACAAAATTGAATAGGAAGTTCATTTCCTTACCAATTTATTATCATAAATAACAGTACAGTCGGAGCAAAAACAAGATGACTTCATAAAATTGTGGTTGCATGATTATAATAAATTGATATTTTCAATAAACGTAATGAAATGAAGAACAAACTCCAACTTGTAAATTGTTCGACCGAAACGAAACTTTATAATAAATATAAATAAATAAATAAACGACTACGCTTTAAGAATAACGCAATTCAGTCAAGGAAATGAGAAATCGATAGATGATTCGATTGGTTCTTTTTGTTATATGATTAAATATTAGAATACATGGCTGGGAATATAAAAATGTTATAAAAGAAACATGCAATTTGTCTAATAAAACAAGCGTATATTTAAAGGCCATTTTAAATCTTAAGCTAAATATGTTTTTCATATATATAATATACGCGCGCGATAAAGATCAGTTTCATTTTGGACGAAATATTGAGCATAAATTGTTGGGGATATTTTAAAATCACCACTATAAATTGGTCTCTCCTAAATGAAACTTGAAATTTGGCCGAAAAGTTTGTGCGCGTAACGTAAGACAAATCCAATTTGGCGATATTGTTGTCGGCGATTATAAAACCGAATACGCCGAAAGAAGAATGGTCCGATCGAGATGAAACAAAAGGTTTGGAGAGAGCGAAGCACGAAAAAAAGGCAGCGACAGAATAGAGCAGCGACTGGACAGAAAAAGAAAAAAGGCCGCTGAATAGGGAATGAGACGATAGCGTCGATTCGGGGATCGAAGGATAAACGCGGGGATGCTGCGGGATGCGAGTTAAGTGGCTGCTCTGCTGTGGTTCGGTTCGCGGTTACCCCAGGATTACATTCCAAGTATTGCCATTATACGAAATTTCCTAGGAAGGCAATTTGCGAAATATTTAAAATACATACTATTACGCGGCTAAGCCGGCCGTTATTAAAATGACCTCTGGGACCGGAACGCGGGTGTGCAACGCGAGACAGAGCGTGGTAGTCAAACGTAAAAGGAGATCGCGCGGTGCCGCGCGCGTTTTTTCCTCGGCCGTGCACCTTATTACGGGCGCGGCGCGGGTTGCAGCGCCGAAAGGAACGCGATCGCGCCGTTAACGCGCCGCTTCTAATTTCGGACAGTTTTTCGGTGAGCGCGCAATGGCGACCGAAAAATGATACCTTCCTTGGAACGTGTAATTTTACGGTCCGGGCATGAAAAGCGCGCTGCATTTTAATGCAGCCACGATAATACGCGCTAACTTACCAATTTCGTTAACTATTTTTCATAATTTCGGCCGCTCGCGCATTGTTCGCGCCGCGAATATATGTCGTCAAAAATAACTGCGCAATTTGCTTTGCGCCCGCATTTATTTATGAATGTTTTCCATAATTGAATTTTGAATTTTATCGTCGATTTCATTGCGCGTCCGAGATGTAATTGATAGCTGTATTTTAAATATTATATACCTTTAATTAATCATCATACGCAGACCCCAATTTCGCCCCGGCGACCGTTTTTGCGCGCGCTGAAAACCCGGGACTGAACTTTTGTTGTAAATTAAAAAATCATTTTCAGCCTATGCATAATTTCCAACCGGCTATTCATATTTATCAAGTTACACGACGCGTCGGTACTTACGGGTACATTTATCATTTGTGCTTTCAAAATTTAATAAGAATTAAATCATTCAGCGTTATACCGCCACCGATTTCGTATTTCGCGCCTTAGCCGGACAGGCGCGACGCCGTGCTGCCGATAGAGTTAACTTGGCTTATCAATGACAGCAAAAGTTGATCCACATAAAAATCATTCGAAACCATATACAATACCAATTTTCATACCAATTAAGATATATTGTATTCCTTATTGCGGTGGAATAACGTATAAACTATAATCGTTCAAGTAAATATAAATGAAATTTTAATTTAATATAACGCGTAATTAGCTCCAAGTTTATGATAAAAAAGGAAACACTTTGTTACAATTTACATTATTAAGGTTGAGAAATTAAACCTGCCTGATGAACTAAACTTCAATTTCAATTTTTTTAAGCATTAAGTGCTGAGCCAATTCTTTTCCGGAGTTTTAATAATCTTAATCGTCGTGTACCGACTTTTTATTCACTTTTTAATTAATATTTGTTTAGCGTAATTAATTATTAAATGATGTTTAGCTTTCCTTAAACCGAATAAATTATTTACAAAAAGTTGTATTAATTTCCAGATGATTGTTGGCTACAAACAAACAGTTCTGCATTCTTTTTCTATTTAAAATCATATAAATTAAACTTAATACTGACCTATTTTAGGATAGAATATAAAATATATGCATACAAATGAAGGAAAGAAAATTTGATCCATAAAACATCCCCCATCGTTCATAGCTTAGTTTTTGAAACTGAACGAAAGGCGATCAGAAATTTTTGACATATGAAACTGTATCAGATTACTGTATATATTTATAGAAATTTTGTAATATGTATTAATTCATTTAGACTGAAAATTATAACTTTAGCGAAATTGACATTTTTTTATTCGTAATAATTTATTACAAAAGATATACAAATTTATTATACTCGAGTCCAACATATTTGAACATTCAAATGTGAAAATTTTATTAATAGATATATCGTCTGATACGCATAAGACGATTAATTGTACAAGATCCTTTATTATTGGTTTATTATACCAAACAAATAATTATAATTCATTAAATTAATTATTTTCATTGCAAATTATTTGTACTATTTATATATCAAACAACATAACAAAATAAAATTGTGCAACTTTAAATGAATAGCTGATACGTTATTTTTATTAAAAACGATTATTAAATTACATTAATTATGTGTACAATATTCAAAATACGATACTTAATAAATATAAATTCTCGTATTGATCTAAAATAAAAAGCACTAATATATAAAACAAAAACTATATTTAAA
This sequence comes from Psilanteris sp. ZL-2020, assembly GCA_022817085.1. Lineage (NCBI taxonomy): Eukaryota > Metazoa > Arthropoda > Insecta > Hymenoptera > Scelionidae > Psilanteris > Psilanteris sp. ZL-2020. Next base: position 25,306 of record JABFQC010000214.1, read on the forward strand.
GTTATATTTTAAGCGATAAACAGTTTTTAATATAGAAACATAATCGGAAAACAAAAAGATAATTTTGTTTAAATAAATGAATTAAAAATAAACACTGAGTAAATGTTTAATTAGAAATATATTGAATTAAAATGATTTCTCTTGATTCGGCGCATTATTTCTTCATTCTTGTGATAAGTGTAATTATATAATTGTACGAATATTTTCTTATGCAACTATATCAACAAAATATGAAATCATTTCTTAAATCTAACTGAGTAAAGAGTTAAAATAGAATAAATCTTCGTTTATATCCCTTCTCATAGAAATCTAACCGAAATGAAAATTCGTAGATAAAATATTTATATAAAAATATTATTATTAATCTTTTTCCTCTTATTCGTCCATTTGCGTATTATACCGTCTTGTTTCTATGAAACACGCAACTTGCAATTATATTATATTATATTATATTTCAAGATATTATTTTAATTATACGTTTATCATTTTAAATCTTATTCCGAGCGCAATATATCTGTGTGAGTGTATATAAAGATATATATAAACGAGTGTATGAGTTTATGTGTGAATTAATTGTATCCCATTAAAATCATATATTTAAAATATAAAAAATATTCTATTCTGAAGCTTATACCGCAGTATTTTAAAATTACGCTTTAAATTTAAATAACAATAATATTTTCACGTATTTATTATTAACCAGCAAATGTTATTTATAATTTGCATTTATGTAATGGGGTATTTTATTGTAACATATACTTCATTTAATATAAATACATTATAATTACGTAACGATTCGCGTGCGTGTTTATTTATTTATTTATTTATTTATTTATTCATTTAAGATACCTATATAAATTGGCGCATCGGTTAAATTTATCATTACGCGTAACGGATACGAAACGCGGGATGTATTTTGTTTTAGGTAATTCGTATAACAATAAAATGACTTTGATTGCGCTCATAATTTTTATTAGCCGCGTAGTAATATAAGCCAACGTGAACTTTCGGCGCTGCTCGTGCATTCCCCTATGCGAATAAACGCACGAAAATGACTGACTGCGCTCTTACTGACAACGCCGCTAAATCACATATCGTGGAAAAATTCTGACACTTTGCGGTTCTCGTTTTTTGCTAAATTGTTTAAACTTTATCCACTAAACGGCGCGTTTCATTTGATTTGATTAAATTGACTTATTTTGTTTGATCAAAATATTGACGCGATCGGAATAAAATTATTTTGACGGAATAAGTTATTTATATCCGGACTTGAACGGGCGCTCTGAATCACGTCATTGTTCGATTCGGATGTATTAATTCACACGTCGAAGAAAAATTTTGCTTTTAATACGCAACTCTTTAATTGCAGCTTTCGCCTGAGAGTTGTATAAACACACACGCACGTACGAACACACAGTCACACGCACACACACGGACACGCCGCTGACAAAAAGTTTATTAATTTCAAATAAAATAATATTTGCACGCGAGTCCGTTGAATTGATCATTCTAGTTAAATAAAAGTTTATTTCAGCTGAATAGACTATTTTAATCAAATAAACAGCTCGATTCAAATAAATTTCATTTCGAAGCGAATAAATAACTTATTCGCGTGTAATAAGTTCGATTGATATAAATTAATTTAATTGAATTGTAACACAGTAATACGTTTTTTGTTTAATCATGTCGTAAATCAGCGCACGAAAATGTGATTACGCTGCAAAACAAAGCGAATCGAATTTTCATTTCGTACGACAAACTATATAAATCTATGACTCATATATTCCATATCTAATACAGATATATTGGACAACGATATATATATTTTTAAAAAAGTTTTACTTTAAGTTACAATTTTTGCCAAGCAATATTTTGTCGCAATACTGGTACATTTTATGTTTCGTACAATATAGTAAAATATATTGCATTTTGCACTCTTGTTTTACTCGTCTGCGATAGAATGCGCTTTATTTGAGCACTGCAATTGTATAATAACAGATAACATTTCGTATAAAGCACAAAGAAAGGAAAGAATAAAGGAAGGAAAATGATTAAGTAATTCTTATATTAATCCGAAGAAAAACTATGCACGTCGGTGTAATGACTTTCAATTAATTGCAGTTCGTACAAACAAAATTTTTCTTCCTCTGCGAGAAGAAAAATATAACGCTCAGAGAAAGTTTCTTTAAAAATTACTGTACTTTATAATATAATTAATATCTGTTGCGAGAATGAGAATAAAACTTTTAAACGTTTTTTTAATACATTATGAAAGTCTTTCTTTATACGCTATATAAGAATTAAATTTCTTTCCTAAATACACAATCTACTGCGCATTATAAAATGGAATAAATTTGTAGATAAATATCCCAGCAAAAGAGTATAATACGGCTTTCAGTTTATTCATTTAAAAAACATACAGTCGAACATTATTTTGCAGCGCAGTTTACTATATAGAATTCGGCAAACTGAAATTATTCTTTAATTGTAATAAAACACATCTGCTTATATATGGAAACGTTAAAAATAGAAAATAAAATTAATTGAATTGTTGATTTCAATTGCAGCGAATAAATTTTTACTTTTGTAAAAACCAAAATCATCACGCGCCAGTAAATGAATAAACCAATAGACTTCCTCTTAACGTCATAATAAATAATTTGTATTTCAATTATAAATACAAAAATACTCTCCATTTAAATTTACACGATTCTTCATTTGCACGATATCGATTGACCATTCATTTTTGAAATAATTAACTTTTTAATTTATACCGACCGAACAAACGACGCGCTCGTTTTTCTTAATAACTCTCAGCAGCTAAAAGCTAATTAATGAATCATTTTATTTGTAAAGTAGTTTTTATTGTTACAATCGGAGTCATACGTCGTCTCATTATCCCCGCGAATGTTGGCGCCAAAAAGCCCAAACGGACGTATTAATAAACAGACCGTGCTTATCGCCGCAGTAGTTAACGCCGAATGGAACAACGGAGGTAAAAACTTGAAGCCCGTTTAACTCAAAACGTAAACGCATATAAATATATCACGCAGGTCAACGCGCCCGACGTCCGAAGAAGCATCCGGACGACTGTTATTGTGTACGTCAAAGCCCTCGCGGACCGTCTCCGCGCCCAAAATATGACAGCGCGATATATAATGAGCGATCGCCCCCCCGCGATAGCAAAATTAATGTCAGAAACGGGACAGCAGCAGTTTGGAAAAAGACATAAAGCTGCGAGGCGAAAAAAGCACTCGCGACGTTCGTTGCGCCGAGCCATTTTAATACATCAAACTTTTCAATTTGATCGAGATATCTTTCGGGCCATTTTTTGATTTTGTTTCGCCCTTTTTTATGCCGTAGGTGGCGTCCGAGCGATCTCTCCTGATATATCGCTTACGTAGCGCGCAACGTTGCGCCGATCAGCGCGGAATCGATGCGATTCATGAAGCGTCCACCGGGCCGAGAGCACCCTTGATCTCGGCCCCGTTTTTCATCCCCTGCTTCCGGTTTCCGTGCAACAAGCCGCGACGTTCGTTGCAGCATGTGTGCGTGCGCTCGCGCGCGCTACGCACACACGCGTGCGTGGGTCGCGAATGAATAACACGGGAACACAATCAAGGCCGTCACGGCGAAACGCTAATTTAAAGGCAACGGAGAAAATATGCAGTCGCGTCCGGTGTATCAGGATAAATGGCGCGCGCCGCGATTTCGCGGATATTTACGGCCCGGCGACATTTCGTCCGCGCGATTTTTACTTGCACACATCAAAAAGCTTTCAGAATGACTCGCGGCCTTCATTCACCGTTAACGACGTTTTATTGTCGCCGCCGATTTGACGAAATCGCAACGACGGGCTCGGTCGACGCCGAAGCGCGGCCGCGTCTTAAAATCTCTTTAGCGTTTTGCGGACCAAATAATAATATAGACTTTTAGACAAGCGCACGCATTCAGTCGCGGTGCTCTGAAAAGAAACAGATGTTGCGATCTTGATTTACGATCGTGATTGCGATGTAATCGCGCGACGTTCGAAATGAGAAACATATTTCAACCAAAATTATTAGATATAAATGTGACGTTTTTAACGTAATGTGGACAACGGAACGACGTATTCATTTGTAACATTTTTTATAAGATTCAGAATAAAAAGAGATATGTTTGTTTTGTTAACTTATATTAACGCACGCATTTAAATATGCATAATTTTTGGTCGTTCGTTTGTATGCCATTTTCTTGTTTAAAAACGAACGCTATTAGTTTTGATTTTGAACTTGATAGATAAAACAATTAGAAGTGAATGAAATAATTGAAAAGAATGTTAATATTGTGCGTTAAGCAAAAAACGAGTACATACAATTAATTGTGAAACGGGCGTATCATTATATAAAACATGGATACAAAAAACAACTAAACATTCGTGATATCGATGGAATAATCAACTCGATTAAAATGATCATTGTTCCACGTAACAATATATACTTGAATTAATGTTGCCATTAGTAAATAAATTTGCTTATTCGCCTTTTTAAAGCTCGCATTTTTAAAGACAAATACTCCACGCAAAAACAATTATACATGGCAATTCAAATCATTTCGTACTAATCGTTATCCATAACGGCGTAAAAAAAACTTTTCACTTGTAACAAAATCGTGCTATCAAGATTGAATTAAATTATGACAATCAAGTGAATGTATACGTGTGTTCTATTAAAGCTATTAAATTCGCGTCACAAAGACAAGCAGGTCGTCCAACGCAAATAATGAGAAAAATCGAAACAAAAAAAGGAAGAAAGAAAAAAAAAGATAAATCGATGCAAATGGTTGTCGACTTCCGACTGACGACGAAGACCAACAATAAGATCTTAGCTCAAAGTGAAAATGGCGCCAATCGGGCCAGCAAATGAGCGCGCGGCGCGAAGAGTTAATTGCGTGGGTGTTGTTTCGTAGAGCGTGAGGTTTGTTGACGAGAGTCGTCAAGAATCGCACCCGAAACGGTACTTGTAAGCCATGAAATTGACGTGCAATCGATAATTTAATAATGTTGATGTCGTGGAATGTGACGTCTCAAAGTGACAACGCGGAAGAGTGCATTAGTTTTAGTGACTCGTGGTGACGACCGGGATGGAAAAAACGGAGCGCGGAAAAAAAAGAGAAACGAACGGGGAAAGAGTAAATACGCGGCGGGTACGTTAATTAGGGGCGCGCGCGTTTTGTTTTCTTCGCGAGTCGCGCGCATTGATACGGGACGAGTTTGAATGAAAACTTCGACGCTACAAATTTAATATATATATTTTATTAATAATACATTCATTAACGATGCCGCGGTAAAAAACGTGTGCATGCGTGTGTTGTCGCGCGTGTGTGTGTATGCGCGCGCGTCTATGTTTTAATGACTATGGCTGGAAATTATAATGTATAATTAGACGAAAAATAAATACCGGTTAAAGTGCATGTGATTCGAGTAATTAAGATTATATATAAAAATTGTGAAAATTTGTACACTTGGTGATTACAAAATAATATCGAAGCAAAAAAGCTATATGTTATTGATTACAAATTATAATTTGTATTTCATCGCGCGCATTATTATTAGCGCTTTTATTGAAAAGTAATTGAGCTGATTAACACGTGTATTTTTGCAATTTTGGATTGTACAGATGTGGAAGTGTTTTATGCATATTCGAAATTATTGTAATTATGCAATTATGTAAAATAACAATGTTTATATTTGACTTCCTCGTATGTTATAAAAAGTCCGTTGTATAACATTTTTATAATGCCGTATTTTTAATATCAACACAGTTCGTTAATATCATTAGAGTTCATAATATTGCAAATTGTTACGTAAACTGTAAAACATTTTACGTTTTAGCTTCATATAAAGCGCGCTTAATTGAAAATGATAAAAATCTTAATTCGACACGTTTATTCTAGATATCGATTTATAACATTCTAATAGTTTGAGTTGAATCAAAAGTTGGATTTAAATCTTATCTTAGATGGCTCCTGTTACTCGCACCGGAGCGAGTACTAAAATGTACCGTAGTGCACAATTATTTTGATTTTAATATACTATTGAATCAATCGGACCCGATATATTCGTATTTCTTTATTAATGCCTACAGATGTAATATATATATATAACACGGATAATGTACATAAACCTATATTCTAATAACTGATAGAGACAAATCAACACACGACAGTCATTGCAATCTGATAAAAGATTATTGAACAAACACCGATAGCACATTACAAAGAATTGTTAACTATGTGCTACTAATGACTACTAATTGACCAAAAGGCGACCAAAAAAAGCGGCAACGATATTCCGTCTTAGCGAGAAAAAACTTAATTGAATAACGCCGCGCGATGTAAACAACTATAAATGTTTCACATTTAAATCATATTCAATTATATAATTATTGATTGACAATTATAAGCTGTTAACTGAAAAAAGTCGAATCAACGTGACGTTAATCTTTTCATAATCAAATATCCATCGGCGCATCCGCTTGTGTGTTAAACGAAAATAATTGCGAGCGCAATTATCTACTAATATGCGCTCGCGTTTGTCCGGCTCGTGACAAAAATCATCTCATATTTATCTTAAATAACACATCATAGTTGCGTTACACGCGCGCACTGATTAAATCAATTACCATGGGGTATTGCATCGCGATATATTTTAGGAGCGCGCTCTTTTCGCTTCATATTTTAAACGCCGCTCGGTGTATTTTTATTGCCAACGTTTGCGCGACCGACAAAAATTCGAGCCTCGCTGAATTTCTGCGCGGCATTATCGTCGCGAGAGTTAATCGCGTTGGTAATTATCGGCGCGCACACTCAATTACATAATCGGACTATTTAAAATAAATTATCGAGCGTTGTCATCGGCTATGATTTTGGCGCGTCTTGCACAGAAAGCGTACTTACACGCGCGCACACACACATCTATATATATGTATTATAAATATATATCTGCGAGAGTTGACGTGCTCGGTGCGAACGCATCCGCGTTAAGCGCGAGTTCAGTCGCACCTGGCGCGTCGCGCTGAAACGCTCGGGCCATCGCGCGGCCATAATAAATCGCGGTTTATTGTGCCGCGCCTGAAAGATGCGCCATCAACTAAGAATAACTTTTATCGGGAGTCTAATAAAGTTTCGCCAACGAACGACATTTGCATTAGACAATGCGCATTTGAATGTGTATTGCGGTGAAAAATTCTTTTCAAATGTAAATACGCGCCGCGTCCTTGCGCGGTCTTTGACTCGGAGTGAG
>JABFQC010000215.1:0-32498 GCA_022817085.1 Psilanteris sp. ZL-2020
GCGTTATATTATGTAATGAAGCGATCATATAAAAAATATATTGCATAATTCAAAAAGTAATTATTTACAATTGTTTTAAATAATTAAAGACAATTATAATATGGAAAATAAGAAAATTTAATGGTTCCAAAAATTAAGTTTATTGTTTTTTATTTTTTTTGTAACTGATCAGTCATTAGTAAGGACTCATTGGAAAATTGTCACAAATAATTCTTTTTTTTTCAAAATCATGAAAATTGTTACTTCTTGAACACAGGGTATATGTTATCCGCCACGCTGCAGCTGAGATGTGCAAGAATCTCGTACCGGGTCAGCCTCTGCTCTATCGAGACTCGATATTCCAATGAGAGAACAGCGGCAGTGCAGAAAACGAGAGAACGAGAGGAAAGGGCAGTTTTGTGCGATCCAAGCTGAGGGATATTATTGGTATAGCGGGGCTTCTATGAATTCAGAACTGCATTTTATTAAAATTTATATTTTTCAGACACAATTTTTCTAATGTTACAACATACACGAGATACGTGTATGTTTTGTTGCGGAAAATGACAAATTTCAATTAAAACTCTTAATTTTACATTAATGGTAGATTAAAATTAAAAAAACACTAAGCTGCTTGACTGATAAACAATACATTTCCTTTGAAGAAATAAATTACCAAATAACACGTTAAAAATGATGTGCTTTTTATTGCAAATTTTATAATGTATTTTGTACATCATTTTCTTATAATACATTTATTAACTATATAATTTTTTATATATAAGTAAAAGAGAGAAAGTTCGTTTCCATAATTATTATGTCATGTTGACAGTCAATTAATGCTAATATTCTATATAAATTAAATTTAACAGTAAAATTTTACTGTTTTTATTAATGTTCAGGGATGTTAAGTAATATATATTTCAAAAATATATACATATAGTTAGAATGATATTATAATGTATATATATGTTTTAATTTGACAAATATTTGATTATAATCTGGACATGCATATTTTCTACTCTAATTAGTTGAATTTTTTAATGTATAGCTTCTACGCCTCAATATAATTTCGAAATATTAATTTCTATATGTTTAAAGATAGTTCTTTACTACATTCAGACAAAAATTCCTTTAAAAATTACTGGTTAGTTCGGTAACTGAAGGACAAAATAAACATTCTGCTAAAAATATCAAAATTACAGTAAAAATTGATGAATCCTTGTTATAATTTATTGAAAAATTAAAAAATTTGAGTCTTTAGTTCAGTAATTTTTAACGATATTTCTGTTTTATCCTACAGTTACTGTGTATTTTATCATTTTTATTGTACCGAACAGTAATTATTAGAGGAATTTTTTTCTGAGTGTAGAATTGTTCTTGAATATGATTTTTGTTTTACATTAATAGTTGCAAAGGTTCACACTGATCAATACAATTTTCGAAATATTTTGTATAATCATATATCTTCGAAGATTGATGGTAAAATATAAAATATTTGTACTTTGCATTCTGAATTATATCGAGTTAGCAGTTTCATTCAATTCCTTTTTTTATATCTTACTGGCCAGCGGCTTTATTATTGCAGAAACTAGAAACGGTGCAATCGTTCGTTTCGCAGTTTACGAGAAACGAGAAAAAATCTGGGGATCTTTCGTATTGCCTTTGGGGTTAGGTAAAAGAAGGTGGTTATTAATAACACTACGATAAATCCGTAGTCGAGCTTTGCAGTGATGAAGGCTTTGCTCACAAAAGTGTCTTATCTTTGCTTCTTTTCTTCGTTTTTAAAATACATACTGCTCTTTGAGCCTCAGCTTGTTATTGCTTTCGTTAATCATGAAAATCATATATTTCAAATTTTCAACGTTATTAACTCTGTTTTAGTTCATTTTGAATTATTTTTTTCTCATACCTTTAATTTTTTTATTTTTAATACTTCTCAATCAATTACTAGCTTGAAGACGACTATGTAATTAATGTTTATGTTATTCGCCTATTTATTACACCTTATATATTTTATATATATAATTATTAATGTAATTATAAGCACAGTTTAGAATTCGTGGTTGAAGTTGGGTAGCAAATAACATTCGTTCGAAAAATCGTTTGTAGCTTTGATCGTTGAACGAAAGCTTCAGCAGGAAGTGAGACAGGAAGGAAGGAAGGAAGGAAAGAAGATGGAGAGAGTTTCTCGTTAAAGTTGCACGTGGTTGCTCTGATGTAAACAGCGTTTGCCCTTTAAAATTGCGATTACGTTTATGGGAGGAGGTCAGAAATCAGTCGCAGGGATCGCGATTTCAGACTTTCCGCTTTAAATTTTGTACACTACGAAGATGTTGTAGAAATAATTACTGTCGAGATAGGGAATTAACCTGGAGATAGACCTCATGTACGCTCGAAAAGGTACCTATTTTCACCTGATACTGTTATAAAACTATTAAAATAATTTAGTCAGAGCGAGGGAATCGCTGAATATGGAAATTTTAGATTGAAGTCACAATTTGTAAAATTATTTATGTATATCGTCATTTTATATTTTATGTAGGTTTCTTCATTTTTGTAAACATTTTTGCACTCAATGGTGCCATTTTTTCATCCGTTTCGATTCTATAACTTAAAAAGTTGATAACGTTATAAATGAACATACATATTTTCAATTCGAAAATAAAAAAAATTTCTTACAACAAAATACAGTTTTTATATTAATAAATTGAGCTTTATTATGTTGTTAATTAATGACGATAAAAATTTTATTTCACATAACCGTTTGACCATATACGGTGGTCATATACTGTTCAAAATAGTTAAACCGCGATAATGATTTTTTTCAATTTTCACAAATAACGATCTGTAAATATAATCAGTACTGATTTTTATTACAACAATAAATATATGGCATGGTTATTTATAATATAATGCAATGATATAATGATGGTTTTATAATATTGTTAATAAATAAAATCTATCTAAAATAAATTCTTATATTATTATGACTTGTTTAGTACCTTTTAATTTAAGGGGTTTTAAATGTACAACTAATAATCGATATCCAAGAAATGATCTTTGAAATAATCGAACCAGCATTATTTTAATTAAAGTTATTATCGTATACCTCACGTAAAACTGTAATAATATATAAGATACGTAAATTAGAAAAGCTATAATATCGAATGTTCTGATTTTGCTTTGTCAGTTTTAGCCCCATGAGCATTATATAAAACTTGGTTAAGGTGTTATGCTAATATCATAAAAAATCCCATCAACACCCTAATAATATTTAGGTAATCCTACGACAATTTGTAATATTCCAAAATACATTGTCCAAGCACATATAAAATGATGTAGAATCTTTTACTTACAATTAAATTGTCTGTATTATAAATGCCATTTGAATTTTAGCCATAAGTCATTCGAATTTCCATAATTTTTGTCTAATACAAAACACGATAATTAATTTTTATACTCTCTAAATTTGAATCAGCAAAACTCATTGAAAATCAGCTAATATTCACTGTTTAAACAGTTATAAGTATACTAGTAATATACTTATAACTGATTTTCAGTGAGTTCTTACTGATTAAAATTTAGAGAGTATATGACAGAATATATGCAGTTATTATTAAAATTATTAAAAAAATAATTCAATTTATGTTTTTAAATATTTATATAAAGAGAAACTTGATGAGTACGTAATAATGCATTTGTAATTAAATAAATATCAGCGAGTGATTTAGTTTTGCAGAAATATCCAAATCAAAACTGATTAATTTCTTTTCTTTGTTTAGATCTGCAATAAAGTGCGACGCACTTGAACGGAATATTCCCCTTGATATTCGTCGTGTTAATCATGACTATTCATGCATCGAATTTCATGCAAGCCCATGCACAAAATTTGCATGAAAATTTATCAGCAGGGATTGCGCTGGTTTTAAAAGTGAAGCAAAAATGCTGACGAGTTTGATTTCGAGGAGAAGCCGAGTTTTCTCGCTCGCGTCGAATGCTCCAATTACGCGAGGAAGGCATCACGCCGGAGATAGATGTCGTGTTACTTATTTCTTTAACGATCGAGGGGTCGAACGTAATTGAAAACGCGGCACGTCGACGAGGCTACTCCACGGCTTCTGGTTGTGGGCACGTTCGTGTTTAATTGAATAAGTTGGAACGAGCCGAGTTGCTGTTATTAATGCGATCGTGCACGTACTTATTACGTCGCGCCCACCTTGGCTCGAGTGAACCTTTTTTTCTTTTCGTCATCTTATTCTTTTTACCCGAGCTGCGTTGCATCGAATTATCGTTAGCTCGCGAGAATGCTCCATTTTTCCATCGAGGGACTATTTAGGAAACTATTTAGGAATAGTATGATATGACAAAAACATATTAGAGATATATATATTTGAGTAGTAAAAATACATTGCGAAAAAAATTCCCTCCATTGTAATCTATTTTACTATATTGTTTGATAATGCTCGTGAATGAATATTTATATAATTAATTACGGTGTCATTTGTATGAAATTGTTAGAAATATTAGAATTTTTCCCATAAATATTATAGTAAAATTGTTCAGTTGGGTAATAGTTTTTTTTACAAATTCTATGAAGTGATGGAAAATTTGTCTAGATTCGTGTTATCGTACACTGTAAACCTAGTTCTGTAAAATTACACCCATATAGTGTAATTTTACACATTATGTGTAAATGTTACAGGACGTGTGTAAATTTACAGGACGTAGCTGTATATTTACACAGTTAGGTGTAGTCAAATATAACGTCACTTTTGAACGACATTCTTTAAAAGTAATTCTATATGCTTTCATAGTTGTAAGTTTGTTTAGTTGACACTTTTCAAAAATTGTTTTGTTTAAATATGGATTAAATAATATATGCTTGCTAATTTTTTTATTCTTCACTGTACGGATCTACCTACATATAGTAGTTTTACACACTGCGTGTAATAAGAATATTACATTTTTTTGTAACATTTACACTTAGTGTGTAAAATTACACTCTATGAGTGCGATTTTACAGATCTGGGTTTACAGTGTATGTATAGTAATTTTTGACTATTCTTTACACTGAAAAAAATATTAGTGTAAAATTTACAATGTTTTATAAAGATTGCAGGATAGAATTGCATTTTTAACAAAATATTGTTATATATATATTAGTCATTATCATTTACGTTTGTATATACTCAATTGAAATATTTTAAATAATGTTTTAAAATATTATTTTTAATTTAATGTGTTAAAAATAGCTCCAATATATTTTATAGATATATTCTATGATATATATACATATTACTGTTACAGTGAGAACCTATAAAAACAATATTTATATATTTATAGCAATATTTATAAGATGAAATTTAATTTGAAATTAACAAAGATCATGAATTTTAACAGTTATAGTTAAAAAGGTCGCTTTTTTATAACGGATGTTATTGTAACAAAATATTTTATATGTTAGATGAAATAGAAACTATATACAAGCATTCAACGAAATAATTCTTGAATCTTAATGTACATCAATGTTTTTATTTGAATGTTACTCGTTTTGTTTTAATCTTTTGAGCAGATGTTTTATGTTTTATGTATATGAAATTCGAATTGTATATATATATGTAATCATACAATTACATCGAATATCCAGAATTATCTATGACATTTTTTTCAAATTACAGAACATTTATATGTAGATTTGGTAGTGAAGACGTTAAAAGTATTAAATAATAACGAAATCCATTTTTATAATTAATTTCATAATATTTTATGAATTAATTTTTCGTGATATTGATATATTTTTTTGATTTTTCAATTAGATGATTGTTTTGTATGAAAAATGTTTAGCGTTTTAATACAATCTTTAATCTTAATTTTAAGACCAAGTTCAGAATTATTTCTCTCCCTTTTATTACGATAACAGTTTGTAAAATTTCGCATTTAATATAACCAAATTAATTCCGTAAGTAGAACTTTACTTTATGACGACTAGAAGCGCTCAAAATATATGTCCGTTGTTGTTCCTTGAAAGTGTTTTATTCCTTTAAAGTAAACGGTGATATTTTGTTGTGGTTATACATAAATATTCGTGTTCATTTAATTATATTTGTAATTAAATAAAATATTAAGAAACTTCAAATAAATAGGAAATAATTACTGTAGATCAATTCATATATTAATAATGTTGTTCCTATGGAAAATATTTTGATTGATATTTGCTTGCATAGATATAACAATTTTAAATTATACATTGAGAACATTTATATTCTTACTAAGAATATTATAAGCTAATGAAATATTCAAAAATATATTAAGTACCTTTTATATAGAAATTCAGTTCTTTCCTTATTTCAACTGTACAGATGAATTAGAAATGATACACAGAGAAAAAAGTATAGTAAACATTTATTATACTTTATGGGGCGGCAATCAGAAAAACTTATTTTCCAGAAGTTAATAGAATTTATAAACAACAATATTATAATCCTGACAAATGTTATCATATAATATAATAATAATTTAAGAAAAGTATAGCTGAAAGAAATATGTACAGTGAATTCGCTAGAAAAATTATTACTCAGATAAAATATATGTAATCAGTAATCAAAATAGTATTATATTTTTAATAAATATATGTTTTGTTAAATTCAAATACTAAATAATTTTCAAATTTTATAAGAGTAGATCTATTTTTTTGATAAATATTCGTATATCTGCGATGTATTTGCGGTACAAATTATTTCTATATTTTGAAAAACAAAACATGGCCGGTAATTTTTAATTAGTAATTTTGTTAGAGTATTATATATATACCAGGAATACTTTTCAAATATACTGAATATCAGACAAACATTATTGCCGAGATAAAATGTGTTAACTAAATTTATGTAATCTTATAATATATTTTCTTCCAGAAATCGATAATGATTTCTGAAAAAATTGTAATAATATGTACGCATTTAGTAAGAATTATTAAATAAATAAATTAATAAAATGCGTTACCTTCTATGATTGTCGAAGAAACAAAGCCTTGGTAAGTCATTTTTTATACAACGTATGAGAAGTAAATGAGGTTATTTACTCTATTTTACATAATCCTTTTAACAAACAAATTTTGTTTAATAATTGCGCAATATTTATCCATCAGTATAGTAACACTTGAAATATAAAAAAAATCTTAATAGAACTAGATGTCCAATTTATGTAATACCATTTTCGACAATATTTTGTAATTATACAATCTTTCTTTTAACTTTTCATTTCACTTATAAATTCAGTGCACAGAACACAACAAAAATAATAATATCAAAAAATTATAATACGTATCGTGAAAGTCTCGATAACGGTATAAAATTAGTATATGTTGCCACGTATATAATATGTTTATATATACATTATATTACACAAATTTCATCATATTTTTAATTATGACATACTTAACAATTTAGTGATTTGTAATTATTTCACAACCATTTTACTCTTTAAAATATCTAAATAAAATCTCGTCGATGCTTTCAAGCTCATATACCAATCAAATTATTACATAAAAAAAAATGCTACCACTTTCAGCATAAATAACGACATAATTATTATTTTGATTGTTGTTCACGCGACAATGCGATTGGGTCAGCGTTTAGTGAAAACAGGAACGGAAGCTTCGTTGTTTATTATGCTAATTCGAGACGTGGCTCGGGGGTTAATTCGAGGAAATTGGAAAATGAGGAAATTAGGAGAATACCGAGCGTGTATCGCTTGCTGCTGCGTGGTTATATGCTGAATTGCGTATGTGTGCACGTACGTGAAAGTACTTTTATGCGCATGTGACTGGTTAACTGCGAGCGTCCGTGAGGCGCCGCGAGCTTGTGTGCGATCGTGTGTGCGAGTGTGTGCACGCGCGTGAGGAGGCGTGCCACAGTCTCGGATGGCGAGACACGCAACTATGGACGTAGCTGCGGTAGGGGGATGAAACAGTTGTAGCGTGTAAATTGAAGGGTGGAAAAGCGAGGCGCGCGACCGAGACGAAAGCCCGCAATGAAGAAGCGTCAGAGGGTGAGCCGTAAAACTTGAGAAAGGGTGTCCTGATACCATAAGCGTCGCCCCTGACGGTCTCCGGCAAATGGTCCAGAAGACGCAGCTGCGCTCTCGCTTCGTCTCTTTAACCCTACAACCTGCTCGCACTAATTATGTTATCTCTCGTCATGCAGTTGCAACGTTCAATCCTCGGATATTTATAATGCTCCGTACGTTGTCGGCGCGTACGCTCGTTCCGATTAACTTGATACTGGAAAATTGCTCGAGTGAACAAAATAGTTATGCGACGTAAAAATGTTTCGATTAACGAAGCTTAAATGATGTGTATTCAAGATTACGAAACGTGGCGGAGGGCCGTTACGTATGCTGATGATCATTTAGATTTGTTCATTTTAAAATTCATGTTTCGTTTCAGTTTATTTATTTATTGAAAGATCATTTATGTATGGGGTGAGACGAACTTTGTTAAGCGATTTTTAAATCGTGGTTTTTGAGAATATATTTCAGACGCATATTTATGGGTATGATGATGAGATTTTTAATCTGAATATTCGTATGACGTTTAAAACTTTGAAATGAGTGTGTCTAATCGAGTTTTTGTTTATTGTAGAATTGGTATTTGTTAGTTCAATAAATTACTTAGAGACAGAAAATGGTCGATAATAATAGTTGTTGTATGTATGTTTAATGTAGTTTAGAAATGTAAAGTTTGTGACTTTCGATTTTAATGTGGTAATTTTTTATAACTGTATTATTGGGTTTTATACTTGGACAGTTTTAAATACATTAACATTAATTAACTTTTGAGTCACAACAATTCCAAGTGTTTAAGAAAATGAAAAATTATTTAATATGTTGTTAATGTTTTACTTACACAATTAAGTTATAAGAATTTATTAGAAATGTATTATATTTTGAATAAATATATTTAATTGTTACTTAGTTTATATATTTATTTTAATATGAAAATTTCCTTACATTCATCTTAAGCATATATGTTAGATATAGAGGAACATTACAGTATTTTTATATATAAAAAATTCATTAAAACGTTATTCGATAAGAAATTTATTTATATTATTTAACAATATAATAATTTAAATTTGTTACAATCAGCTTTTTACGAATTAAACAATTTCTTAATTATGTAATTATTTCATAACTTTTTTTCTATTAAATTCATTTGAATATGCTTTTTGTATTTCTGTATTTATATACTAATATTCTATAATTAGTACCAAAACCTCAAGCTATAATATAACATTAATATGTTTATAAAATTTAAGGTGAGTCCAGTATTTTTATATCAATTTCTCGTATATTTGTAGTTTATAATATAAACAATCTCATAATATATAAAGTTATCCAAAATTTTATCAATGACTCAAAATGTAATTAATTATTCCGTATAAATACTGCTTCTAATGACATACGTTTTATAAGATTAGATTAAACAACGCATTTTTGTGTGTGGTATCATAAAAGTTGTAGACATTCTGCATTTATGTACATATACGTGTATTTTCGCAGCGTGCCTTTTCTTTATAACAGCAAAGCAAATCACTTCATAGTTGATTCAGTCACTTTTAACGTGTAGACTTGGTTCCGGTTATATTTCCGGGGTTGCTTTCCGTATTCCTAACAATACGGAATAGGATTATATAGGAATTTGTGCATATCTTCATCTATGACACCGCTATAATTCCGAGTTTAATATTTTGTGAAATTTATGATACAGCATAGTGACAACCGGTTCACCATTACCATTTCTGGCTATTCCAATGTTATACCTATAAATATTAACACGGATGCGCAGAGGCGTCATTTCTCGATAGCAGAGAAGTAATTGCTTTTCTTGAAAATTGAAATTTACAAGAACTTATAAATATTTTAAGTCGGTGCATTAGACTATCATTAATAAAGTATACATATGATATTATGTATAGTAAGTAAAATTAGTTTATAATACAACAAATATATAAATATAAATATATAAACGATATACATTTATATACGTTATGTTGTTAATATATACATATATGGAAGTATTACTATTCGAAGGTTTTTATACATATAATTCGTTGTAAAGACATATTCACAAGTGTTCCATTTAGAAGGAAAAGCTAAAAATGTGACTTAAATATTATAATTCTATATATAGTGATCTCTTCAGTTACTTATAAGACAGCTAAAGTATACTTTTTTATGTTTGAATTTTTTGTGACTATAATGATTCATGAACGTAATAAAATATTGTAATTATTAAATCAATTTTATATATAATATTATATGTATGACAAATAACCTTTAGTGTATAGTATAGTATTATTATTATATTACACCCTAAATACATCATTAAATTCAGATTATTATCAAAACAATTATCCTGGAATCGGTATGTATGTATGATTTAAGCAAAAGAGCTAGACCTTACATAATAGGCTATGTATTAAACTTTAATGTAAAATTAAAAGAAAATATCTTATTATTTATTCTGATTCATATATATTATTCTCATTCATCCGTAATTAGTATACGTAATTGATAATTAATCAAATTTTTTAAATAACTGTGTACAAAAATAAAATATGTAATACACTAATTTAATTTTATTTATTTTATTTGTATGTTATAAGTGTTATAAAATGGCCAGCAAGTATTAACTAATTTGAGAAAATTAAATTATATAGATGTTAGAGTCATTTCCTTTGAATAAAATATTTTACTTTTCCATACAATTACTTACATTTTATATTTTAAATTGTTTAACTTACACAGACATTTCGTATGTACTTCAGTCGAATTTATGTAAGCTAGAATTGTCAACAATGTAGAATACCTAAGAGAATAGAGAAGATTTGGCAGTATACTATAACATCAACATACAGTGAAAAAGCAATATTTTGGACAGACAACGTATAGAAGTGTGAGTCATTCTCAGTCATGAAATCTTCGTGAAGTAACTAATACAGCTTGATTATTATGAATGGCTGCTTAGTTCAAGATTGTAACAATTGCGTGTAACAGTTTGAATTTGAAAATATAAAAGCAGTTACATAATTCGAAAATAATTCATTTATATGTCATTCATAATTATTATTTATTAATTAGCATAATAGAATTACATTTAAAAAGTTGCAAGTATTTTTAATTATAATTTATATATTAAACTTAACTTTATTTAATATAAATATTTTTATTGCACATTTTAAAGTATCTTATTTTTATAATTTAATTTAATTTAATTTTTTAAAGTTAGTCAAAATTTACGTAAATAGTTTTGTTACCCGAGAATCAAAACATGAAGTCTTTCATTAATACATATTTAATATCTATTTATGCTTTCTTATTTTTATGTAAAATAAAAATAATAATTAATCCATATTTTTTGGTAATTTATATATATATATATATATTTATATCTATACATATAGATATGTCCTCCGCCACCTTTGAGGACAAACTCCATTTGGACGCTAGTTACATGAATGCAAAATTATTTTTTTGAGGAAACAGGGAAAAGTTCCCTCGGGCAGTCTTTGGCCGCCCTATGAACGCTAATGTACCTCTCTCCCCGTTTAAAAAATCTAACAAAACTCACGTACGAGGATCACAGGGGCCTCATCTTCATACACTGAAAAAAATATTAGTGTAAATTTACTATATTTTATACGAATGCACGATAGAATTGCTAATTTACTATTTATAGAATATCAATTGCTACATAATATTAAAAAGTTTACATTACGAAGCAAACCATCTTGCGATTACTATATATATATTTTTTTTATTAATTACTATATACTGCGAAAAAAAATCTTTGATAATACTATTCTGGTTATGGTGAACATGTTTTATTGTATACATTAGCAGATTTTTGTAACCATTACTAGAATTCTGGAAGTCATTACAGTAATACATGCTTCGCTTTACCAAAATGATGATGTCAAAGACAATTGTGTAACAATTACCATAAATTCTGGTAATCGTTACTAGAAATTTTTCTCTGTGTATATATTTTTTCTTTCAGTGTATTTTGTAAGTATGTCCTCAAAAGCTTTATTATATATCCGAGTTGATTTGATGACAGGTCTCAAAATTAATTCCAATAATCCAATATTTAACATTGCGTCGTTAAAAAATAAGATGACCGCTTGTCCTCAAAAAACTCATTAGACAAACTTATAATATTATAATATGACTAGTGTATTATTTTAAGTTCTGATATTTGACACTGAAAATTGAAGGATTTATTATTAAAATATATATATACAAATTAAATATGTGAAAGACACAATACATATTATTTTAAATAATTGGTGTTTTAAATATCGACTATGGTTTATTAATATACATTTAGTCCTTATTTTTGTTGAATAGTTTATCGTGATTATGCAGTTTTATTTTAACATTTAATTTATTTTCATGAATACGTTTATATTAATATTGTTATTCAATCTTTAGTATAATTAGATGTTATTTTTTCATTTTATTTTAATTTACTTATTGGATTTTATTATTAACAGATATAATTTAATTTAAGCATATAATAATAGATTAGTTAAAAATCATCAAATGTATGGTATTATTCACAATCAATATTCACTGTAAAGTTTGCTAAATATAAACAATTTTTTTTTCATTTTCTACACGCTAACAAATTTCAACGAATACGAGTAGAAATATGACTAATTCAGATATATTTATACTTATACAAGTAACACTATATCTGAATCAGTTATATTTCTATACTAGTATACGTTAGATTTTTTCCGTGCAGTTACTTCATCATTAATAACATTATTAAACTATATTATTTGTAATAATGGAATAGATCTACGTGTTTGATTTAGTGTGTTTCTAACTGAATATGTATTAGGACAATTTATGTTATCTTAATTCATATAGAATTATAACTAGAAACGAAATTTACTAAAGAAAACGACTTAATAAAATATAGTACCAACAGAATATATTTTAAAATATAGCTGTAGAATTCGATCTAATACTCGAACGAAGCACCCATATTAAATTAATTTGAATACGCGCAGTGTACTACAACAATATTTTGTGATTCATTTGCGGAAAATTATTCTTTATCTAGAAAATGTAGGAGTTATTTGTTGATTAAATAAATATTTTGATATAAATATGTTTTTATATTGTTTTTCTTATAACTTTGTTCTTATTATATATTTTCGTTTATATATGGTAAAAATTAGTATATTTAGTATACATTTTTTTAGAAATTATTTAATGTATTTCTAATTTAGTCAGAAATGAAAATAATTAAATGAACTTACAAGACATCTTTGTAAGAAACGTTTTTTCTTATACGAAAACATGGATGATGGCGGAAAATATAATATATAATTATTAAAATGTAATATAAATTTAAATATAAAATTAAAAGGATTACTATATTTTTGGGTTCTAGTTGTTATACAGTTTATTATGAATATGATATAGTAGAACAATTAATATACTACCCTAGTAGAAATGTGTATATCTCGTAAGTTACTAGAGACTTTGTGTATACAATTTCTAGTCATTCACGAGTTACTTGAGAAATTTCTACTTCGGCTATATTTAAAAATATATATTAACAAGTATTACTTTGTGATCACTGTATTTTAACTTTCAGAGTCTAATTATCGGAATGACTCAATTCTGATATATGCTAATTTATGTATTGATGATGAAGAAAAAATCATTTATAAAAAGCAGGTAATTGTATTTTTCAAAAGGTAAATAATATTATTTAAATAATATGGAATCTAACCATTATATAATGTTTAAAATTTAGTTAATATTATAAACATGTGTATGTTTACTTAGTTTTTGAATTTGAAATATTTAAATAAATATTAGTAATATCTTATTTTAGATATTAATTATTATTTTTATATAAAGATATTCAATATACATTTGTGCCATTTTAAATTTTTTATAAAGCAAATGTTATATTTTGCTTTGTTGAATATTATATTCGATATCTAAAATTTCAATTTTGCGAAACTCATATTATACGTTCTTTAACACATTATTTTGAACAAGTATCTTTGAATAAAACCTTTAGTATTCATCTATCGTTTTAATGAATATGTGTATGTGTACGAAAAACTATGTATTTAGTGTCGTATGGTCTATGTTTTACGCATGTAATGCATCAATAATGTATGGTAGTTTTAAAGACATTGTACATTTTCGGAATGGTTTCCTATCTTCACATTTTTATTCTCCGAGAAAGAAAGATTTTTGTATTATTTTAAATTATTATAATAAAACTCAGTCATGTCTCTCTTTTTTCTTTTGCAGTGAGTAATTTTTGTTGAACTCTATTAATTGTGAAAAAAATGCATAGAAAATAATTTTATTTGCATGTTTCGAGTTAAAGAAACAATTCAGTTTGTATAATAATAATATATATGATATATGAAATTTCTAATCACTTCATCAGTGATTAAATTCTTTAAGTAATATTATGGTCCATTGCTTTATTGTAATAAATATTTTTGTACGAGATTCAACAATTACTCGATTTGATAGAAAATATAATGCTTTTGTTGACTAAGCACTTTCTTGGTTTAGTTATATATTATATACATATTTAGAAAATTGGTTAGTTGCATGTTTTCCGTCTATATGACGATCGTGGATTTTATTATAACTAAATATAGAAACATTTATTAGTATATAATTAAGGTTATTTTTCGTAATGCAATAATAGAAGTGATATATATTTTCAAATATATATAAGATATTTTATATACAGTAAGACAAATTTTACTATTTTTAAAAGTAATGAAAAGATATGTATACAAAAATAGAAATATTGACGTTAAAATTTACATTAAATACTGAATTAACAGAACATATACTATTTTCATTGTAACAACTTCAATTTTTAATATCAAAAGTGATTGTTTAAACAGTATTTTTTGACGACTTGACCGACTTGTCTCTGCGTTACTGTTAAAAACAGTAATATTTTCTGTTATATTTCTCTCAGTGAAAAATTGCAGTTCTTAATCCTTTAACAAAATATATCTATCAAAGGGGAAAAATCTTATTTATAATTCTACATCAGTACACAAATAATTGAATAATTTGAAGTATAAATTGTTACAACCAGAAAACTCTAGTCACTCTTTTTCCTACGTAGAAAAACAATGTTCTATACTTGCATTAACATTATCTTACAATCATAACATTAAATACAAATAAAATTTGAATTAAAAAAATTATCGTGGTATTTGTAAATAAAATCCATCGTTTTAAATTCCATATACATATGCGTTATATCAACACTAACTAACTACGTTGACTTTGACGAAATGCATCAATTTGTGAAGTAATTATGTCATTTGTCAACGTTACTATCAGTATTGCAAAATATTAATTATTTGACTTCAGACGGCGACGCGCGACATCATTTTGAGGCGTTTCTTTTCCGAATCGCATGCTCCTGCGCGACCGTTTACTGCATCGCTCGCATTGCAAAAAGTGTTTTATTGTTCTTATCCCTCCGTTTCTTGTCAACCAATCGTCATCGTTCCATGCAAGAAACATGAGTGTCTTTTCTTTAGTCAGGCCAAAGAACAAGAATCGCAACAGGCATGGCAAAAGCCGGCATAATTTCTCTAATTTGAGCGACACCATCTTTCGTCTTGTCGCAGGAAATTCAAGCTGCCTGGGTAAGGGCTTAACGAGAGCGAGAGAGAGAGGGGTCGTCCGCGCTTCGACGGCAACGACAGTTGGGTTTTCACGTAGCACGGACACGTCGCTCGCGCGTCCCTGGCGTCGACGTCGCTTGACAAGCGCGCACACAAGTACGCACTCAGGGCGCCAAGCCTGGGTCGCAGCCTCGCAAACGCCGTCATATCGCGCCACGCCGCGCCAAGCCGCCCCACACCGCCCCACGCCGCCCCACGCCGCTTCGCGCCTTGCCACGTCGATTACAGCACCGCGCCACGCCGATTACAGCGCCACGACGACGCAATTGGCATGGCGCTTGGCGTAAAAGTTACAGAGCCGAGCGCGCCAGTAGAGGCAACAGAGAGATCCCAGATAGTAGGTAATCATCCGGCGGCTCGCGTTATAGCGTCGTTACGTCGCAGCGCCTCCATCTCCCTTTATCGCTTTCTCTCGCTCTTTTTCTCTGTCTTTCTTTCTGTTTGTTTCTGTTCTTCCGTCTCTTCTTCCCTACGGCGTCATCACCCCCCACCCGTCACCCATTTCTTTTTCTCCCGTCCTTTTTCTCCCGATAGTCTTTGTTCCTCCGAACTATTTTGTTGCATTTTTTTCATTCCTTCTTCTATTCGTTTTTTCCACATTCTCGTTCCCCTTTTACCAACTTTTTCGCAACGTGTGCCAACTGGATGGACGAGGCCGCCCAAGCCAAACGACGTCACGTTACACCTTCACGCGCATTGCTCTCCTTTGCTGCTAATCATGCTGAATTCAATTACTTCGTATAGCAATGACCAACTGTGAGAAAGATGTAGCCGAACGAATGTTCTGCTTTTTTTTCTTATACTTTGTGGTATTGTAATGAAAGGTTTCTTGCAAATGTTTAGGTGATTTTAGTTAATCCTACACTACTAATTCAAGTGTCTTGAACCGAGACATTTTCATGCAAAAGACATAAATAGTATCTAATAATAAGACACTTATAATATCTTTTCTATAAAAATGTCTTGACTGAAGACATTTTTGTAACGCCAGTTTTTACAGTGTACCGATGCTATTTGGGATGCCAACATTTTTTAATGAACTTTGTTAATTCGGTTTAAAATTAGGTTGAATTTTTTGTTCACGTGTGTTGGATAATGTAATGTATGTGTTGTATAATTATTTTTAATTCCATGGATCTATATTGAATTATATAATCAACGAAGTATGAATTTATGTATATATATATAATAAATTTGTTGTTAAAATACATTGAATAACTTACCAATAAAATAAGAGTATAATTCTCTTGTTTTTTCTTGAACGCACTCCTTAAACATTGAATCGTTAACAATGTAATTCTACACTGAGAAAAATTACTATTTATTTGCTTAATTTGGAATCATAAGTGAAAAAGAATAATATTTACTGTTTTTAAAAGAAAAAAGTAAGTTTTTTACATCGAAAAATACTATTTTATCATAATATATTACTTTTAAAAATAGTAAATATTCTTATTTTTTTTATGATTCCACATTAAGGAAATAAATAGTAATTTTTCGTCATTTATTTCTCTCAGTGTATGCACTCTCGAAATATTCTTTATTTAAAAAAATTCAATGTTTGACAGAAAACACAAAAGTTACTAAACACATAAATACTAAACACTTTCTTAATTGTAAATATGAAAATTGTCATTTATTTTGTAGTAAATGTTTTTAAAATGTATAATGAGTTCTGTATTAATGTATGTATTAATTCTTCCTTAAATAATATACACAAAAGATAATATTAAAAGATATATTACTTATATGAAATTAATGAAATTTTACTATTTTTTTGTAATAAATTAAGATTACTAGTTTTTCCATTAAATAATTACAATCTAATTTTTACTTAAAATATATAAAATTGTTTACGGTTTCTGTTGTACTCTACTTTTGCCTTTACTGTTGCTTTTTAAATACAGTCAAACTTTCTGTTTCGTCGTTCCAGATTTGGTTAAATCAATTCATGAAGCTCGAACATTTGACGCTGAAAATTAACCTACAAGATAAAAGTTTTTCTTAATATTCCAACACTTTTGTTTTCATTTTGTCTACATCAATAATCATGTCTGTTTCTAAGCTTTTTACCGTTTAATTTTATATTTAATTATTTGATCATTAACACAATACATACTTGATCTGAGTAAACTGGTGGAACATTTATATAGTAGTATGTTACATTTTAACAAAAATTTTATATCTATATAGCTAAAACTGATTGCATGACGAGGATGCAGTTTCAAAATAAGTTCATGCAAAAATGACTAATGTTAATTAATGTTAATTTTTTACATTTGAAAAGGAAGTATAAAGTTTTATTATTTATTACAGTTAATAAATAAAACTAGATATAAAAATTCCAGACAATATGTATATATCAATCTGCGGATCGAAATAAAATTTATTTGTGATTACAGTTAAGAAGTGTTCTCAAAAATATTGAACAACAAGCTTTAATGTAAAAACAATTTTGGTAGCAAGCATTCTTAGAGCCAGTCACTATATATCTTTGCTTCATTTTAAAAGATTTTTTCAAATATTTCTTATAGATTTTACTTTTTAGAATTATATTCTATTGCAATTACCGTAGTATTAATTTTTGGGGTATTTCCAATCCAAGATTTAATTTATAACCCTATAAGGGTATATTTAAGGTAAGCTCACGTCGTGGAGAACTGAATTAGAACTGTTATTAGAAAGAAAATGATGGTAAATTATAAGGGCCCATGTACAACCTACTAAAAACTTATATTTAGGCCTACACAGGTTTGTAATGCCTTACCTAAATAAAAGAGTACAGGGCTTAATTCGGAGTATCGTAAAAATCTCTACACTATTGTAAAGGTATTTCTTAGATTCGATTTTCACTATTTGAATTCTAAGCAGATTTATATTAGATCACGTTTTTAATGTTATTATTACATATATAAAATAATAAATTATATATTTTTTAATTTAAAAATAATGATAACTTTATAATTATTCACAATTAAATGATATGAATTATAAAATGTAATTAATGCAAAAGCAAAAATGTTTTCATAGTTTTATTTAATTGATAAGAGTTTTTGTTTTAATATTTTGCTATTATTAAGAGAAAAATTATTTTTTGAAAATTTTATAAATAGTTTGAAAAATATATTTTATTAAAATTAGTTATTATAATTTCGTATTTTATTAATTCGTAAAAATATAATTTCATGAATAATAAATGATCATGCTAATGTAAGCACTTATCTATTGTACTGTAAATATACCTATACGAGGGAACTGTTTTGGACTGTTCAAGGCTTGCCCATGTTGGTAATTTATAAGCGAACCATTACATGCCTTAAGAGGACCAAAATGGTATTTATCCTGGATCTGAATACTTCACATATTTAAGACTGGTAGACCAATAATAGGCTTTACAGATATCATTTGAGCAAAGTAGTTAAATATTTTCATATTTCTGATAATCTAAAAATATTTTATTTTTCTTTAATTTGGTCCTGAAATTTATATACATAAAGTTTTAATTTTGAACGTGTCACTTTTAAAATCAATTTGATAATGTATTTATCAATCATTAAATTAAAATGATTAATTTATCTCAAGACGTATTTAAACATCTTACATCAAGGTCCATCATACCAAAACGCTTATTCACAAGACCTTTTTTCGTGCATGACCATAGTGGCTTAATTTAAGCCGATGGTGCCTTAAAATAAGACGTTGAAAAGGTTCATTTTAACCCTGATACACACATAATAATACGTGCAATATAATATTATGATAATATTATATAATAATTTCAATATATTATAATTATTATTATATTTACAGTTATTTGCAGAGTTTTTATTTCAAATCACGGTTATAAACAATCTTTGTATAGTTTACTAAGATAGTTTTTCATACTTGTTTAAAATATTAAATTTCTTTATGCAGTGATAACATTGGATACTGTTTATACATGTCTCTAGAAATTGTTGCGTTTTTATTCACGAACATACGAATTACTCTGCGTTCTGGCATAATCTTCTACTGTTTTAAAGTCGGAATATCGTTTTGCCCATTTCCGAACAAACGACTCATATACTTCGTGTTAGCAGATTGGAACATTTTTAGTCCTTTCGGATAACAGCACACAAAAAAGCAGCTTCAAAGCACAACACGTACATGACACTCATTTTAATTCACGTGTTTTCTGTCAAGATTTAAATATTAAGTAATGTTTTGTTTGTAAAACATGATGGAGGAAGGTAATATCTAGTGGTATTAAAAGTTTAGACGACTGTTTTTCATCGCATGTAAGTTGCAACCATCGCACTATTATTAAACCGACGGAGATTATTGCTGAAGAGTTAAATCATTTACAAGAATACATATATATATATATTTGTATGTAATTTAAAATCTGATTGTGATTTACAATTCTTTATACGTATATATATCAATGAAGGCAGCATTAAAAAATTGTAAGATTTAAACATTTAAAAATATAATAATAATTTAGATCACAAGTAGACGCGATTAATTGAATTTTTAATTTTTATTATAAATAATATATAAAAAAATTGAGAATTACGTAAATTTCAACGAAAACTGGTCTTCATTGAATCGAGTCGAACGTCGCGTAGTATAATCGTCAGTGCTTAACACTCCGAAACTCATTTAACTGTCTCGCGTCGAACGTGTCTTCTGAAAATCTACGAGCTTCATTTTTCATCCGAGCATTATGAAGTAAGAAGAAGAAAAATGAAAAAAGTATGAAAAGAATGGAAAAAAGGACGAACAAGAAATGTAACGAGTCGTTTTGAAAGGTTTCGCATCTCGAATCTGAAGATGGCAAAATGGTGAAAGAAGTAAGTCGATATGAGAAAGAGGCTGTATAGGGCTCGATGGGGTAGCGTCTAACGGTGTTGTAACTGGCTCGGGTGATTGCGCGCGGAGCATGCACGAGCGAAGAGCGAGCGACTCGACGCGTCGTAAGAGAAGCCCTACGATAAAAACCTCACTCCAACATCACCGCTTTATACTTCGCGTGGGTGTAACGGTGTGTGCACGTATATATTTGCGCACACAGCCGACTGTATAGATATATAAATATATACGAGTTCTGTGCGTATCTTTAACTACTTTTAATAATAGTTTATTTCTCTAAAGTAACCTCTGAGTCGCAATTTCAGCTTTTATAGTTTAGCTTTTATTTGATGCTACGAAACTAAATAGTTGCGAGCATGATGACGTATTTGAATGTAAGATAAGCAAAGTCATTACTGTTTGCATGTATCGAAAATTTTATTTTGATTGTACTTGATGCACGCGAATAATGAATTGCGTTAATTTATTAAAGGGTATAGGGAACGAACAGTTGAATATCTTGTGTCTACACTCAGAAAAATTCAAAGCGTAGAAAATTGCTGTTTATAACACTAATTTGGCGACATTAAAACAAAATCCTAAAAAATACTGTTTATAATAGCATTATAATAAAAAATAGAAGGAAAATTTGGAATGAAAAACTGTATTTTTACAAGGAAAAACAGTTATTTTTGGGTTTTTACTTTAATGTCTCCAAATTAGTATTATAAACAGCAATTTTCTACGTTGAATTTTTCTCAGTGTACTTTATTAGTATCAGAAAAAGTATTTTGAAAACATTGCGATATATGTATAGTAAAAGTGCGTTTAACATAATTGATCATTTTATTATATTCTATCGTAATTCTTATAGTGTTTTTGAATTTTTGCAATTTATGTGATACTTTTTGAATATTAATTTTCAGTCGAGTATTTTTGAATAGGTTGTATATACGGCGATGAGATTTTTGTATATAGAATGGACAAGATTAGACAATAATTAATTGAACATTAAAGGGAGTGACACTGTTTGAAATTTCGGAGTAAAAGTTATTATTGCAACAAAGCAGCTTCGATCATCTGCAGGATATCTGCAGTATCAATTGTGACATTATGTTCATCATTCGTTTGACATCATTTGGTAAATTGAAATTGCACAGTTCATCGTTATAAAGCACATTGTTCATTGTGTAATGAAAAATATATTATTGTATTAAACATTTTTCATTGTAATTTTTATGGTTGTTTTGTTTAATTGCTTAAGTTAAATTTACGAATGACTAAAATAAAAATGTAAATAGACTTCTATGTACAAATTTGAAAAATTTATAAATTTAATTTTAATTAAACACAATAGTATATAACAGTTTGGGCATAATAAGGTATTTTTTATTTTTTTTTATCTTAATATGTTAAAATATCTATACGCATAATAATGTATAAACATTAAATTAAATTGAATTTAATTTTGTTTAATTTGACCAGTTGGTAGGTAATTATAAATATGTTTTCGTATATGGTGTGTGCATTTATTAGAAATAGGCATTATACAATATATAAGATTATGTGTCTAATAATGTATCGCATACATAAAAATAAAAGATGAAAAAAAAAGATAAACTTTAAATATAAATATACTGCGGTGATAATTTACTGGCAAGGTATTTATTATTTATTTTAAATAATAGTAAAATGTTGCTTACTTTTACGATACAATTAACCGTCGCATAATCTGTAAACGTTATCAAGGACAGTTCTGTCATAGTTTCTGCATCGTTGAATTTCTATAGAAGTACATAGCGAAAATTAATAGCTTACAACGTCTATACATGTTTAAGTGTCTTGCTGCATAGAACATTGTTAATTTAACCGTCGTAGTAACAAAGGACATTGACTTCAAACTTACTCAATTTCCGATTTTTATATACAGAATCATTTCTGTGTAATTATGCAGTATTTTTTAAAAAAATTCTTATTTCGAAGTAGATTTACATTTTATTATTATGAAAGCTACAGCTTCAGTACTGTTACAAAATTTCATTATTAATTTTGTTATAATATAACATAGTATCACTGTAAAAATAAATCTAATACATGTGTCTTACTTTAAGATTGCAATTATTAACCTAGGCGTTGGTATCTTAGATTAAGACATATTTATGATATCTAATTTTACAATTATTATTTTATTCTATAATATAAGTATCAGGAACAAAACTTGTTATATTTTCACCATAATGATGTAAATATTTAATTGTTAAAATTGGTATCTATTATGACGAATTGCACATATATTTTATGTAGATAATAATTTACTGTATTTTTTATTTAGAAGAAGTTGAAGGTTACAAGGATAACAAACAACGTCAATTTTCGATGCTTCTATAAATCACTACGCAATCTAGCAGTATTGGATATTCTAACATTTCCTAGAACATTTCCAGCCCTTTGTTTTGAAACCAAAAATCCTTAGGGAATTAAAAGAATCGGAAATTCCTGCGCGCAATACCGTTATTGGGGTTTGCGAATACGGAAGCGGCATCACGAGGGTAAAATTGTTGATCGATATGATTTTTAATCGACACGAGATAAGTTCAGTGCGAGAATAAAAGAAACGGAGAGAAAAAAGAGAGCAGCTAGAATAGAGATAGCTTCATCGATTTTGAAATAACACTTTCGTGGATGGCGTCGTTAAAGCGTCGACAGGCGTCGGGTTTGTGCCATGCTGAAAAGAATTGCGCGTGGTAGATTTAACCGAAACTCTATGGTGGGTCGTAGTACGTGAAATGTGACCATTTCCAACGTATCGATACGATTAGGAATACTAGACTGGGTTTTTTTTCCAGAAATTTTGGTTATACGTGACATATTTCGTTCGTAACTGTGTTTGTTTAATTACAAATTAAACATTTACTACAAACAGAAAGTTATCTATAAATCCTTCCATAATGATCGGGTTTTCTTTTTATCACATTGGCGAGTCTGCTTATCTTTCATTAACAATTTAGACAAAGTACTTTTAGTCAATTTCCAAATATAGCTCTGGTCAAATGTCAAGGAAACTTAATAAATTTTTGGAGTTTCGTTAGTCATTCTGGTGGAATAAATAATTTTTCAATATATTATCGTCCAGGCACGTAACTTGACTAATTAGTATTTTACAATCCCTGCATATCAGAGGAAAAGAGAGGGTGAAGTCGAATTCTAGAAAAACAGTGTCGCGGACGTCATTTATTAACCTTAGCTCGTCCGCCTTCGAATCAAATGTTAATTGTTCTAATATTATTGCCGTCGAGAATGTCATTTTTTTTTCGTGGATTATTATAATAACGGCTATTATCAGTAAAATCTGAAAGAAATTGAGAGTATGAAATAAATGTTATTTCGAATTACAATTTGTATTATTGTCAAAAATGTAAAAATAACAAAGCGCCATGAAAATTTGGGACAATTTTATTGCATTATTGGATACGTAAATATGTTCATGAGACAAATTATATTTACTGAAGGGAATTAAAAATTGGCATTATATTTGTTGACTTTAAGTGCATTTAAATGAGAAAATAAAATTTCGGATCAAGAATTCGGATAGTATATTATTAGTTGTCTTATTTATATATAAGATAAATATATTGACAAATTAATTGTTTAAGAATTTTAACCTATACAATGTGAATAATTGGAAAGCAAACAATTTAGTATAATATTAGTACAGTTTACAATGAATAGTAATATATTATTTAGAATATTTTATGCTTACAATGTACAATATTTATTAAAAATGGTTGTTATTTAATTTAATAAATATAGAAAACAGAAATGTCAAAAATTATATTTATGTTTAAAATAAAATAATTTTTAATAAATAAATAATATGTAATTAATAACAACATTATTTTATTTTATTGACACTGAAGTAAGGAGTAAACTATGTATTTCGTCATACAATTAATTAATCGAACAAAAAAAAAGGTTTTGTAAATATATTTTTATTTTGTTCATTTGTTAATACGAATTATTCAGGAAATTTATTTACGTATATAAAATAAATATTTAAATAATCTTTTAGTAATTAGCATTATTGTTTAAAAGTTTGTTTATCACATATGTGATGGGACTTTGTGAGTTTTTAACTTCAACAATCATTATTTATATATTACAATTAATTCTCAATACATAATTTTTAATTTTATGATTTATTAATTTATTTATTCACACCCTAAGCAAATATTTCGAAATAATTAAATTGTTGTAAAATCCGACTCAATATTATTAAAACATTATTTACATTTATATTACAACCTAGATTTAATGTTCAAAATACATCAGTTCACAATTGCAAATTTTCATTTTTTCGACATTTACATATTCACTATATTTAATATAATCTCAATCACGAGAAAAACAACATTGATAATCGGTACAGTTACATTATGAGTTTTAAATCCTATAAAATAATGACGTCATACTAATTTAGTTGTGTTGCATTTTTGCTTATTAACGGATCCATAATGATAAAATTTTAATTTTATTTTATATAATAACGTGTTTTTGATGATTTATCAAATTTTTCTTATTATTCATCTGAGATTATTTAGATATAGCCAATCATGTTACAAAATAGCCTAATATTGTAGTTAATGTATGTTTTATAATGTAAGATTGCACTTATATTAGAGTACAAAGTAGAAATATTGTGCTATTTCCGAACATAATATTAATTAACAATTTATTAAATAATTTAATCTATTATATGATACAAGAATTGAAATAATCCATATAATATTATATAAATTTAGGTATCTATATGTTTTAATACACTTTATTAAATGATTGCCCTTATGTGTTATTTCATATCAGTTTCAATAAAGTCACATACCGTTAATTTTTACGGATGGAAATAAAAGTTATGTTTAACCATATTTAAACCACCACTTAGTATCTTTTAGTGAATTTCATACTATTATAATCTCGTTGTTATTATAGTATAATAGGTACAAAGATATTAAATAATTTAACAATTTTAATGAAATAGATATTAAGATGTAAACGAATCTCTCTCATAAACAGAGAAAAATGTTATTTTATTTTATTTTAGAAATTTTTCTTATAAGATATGTTAAAGTACTAAGTACTAAAGTACTAAACTACTACACACATGCATTATTTCTACTATCATATCATATATTAGTATAGTGACTGCTGGTAAAGGCTCAGTACTGGTTCTTTACCGGCAGTCAAACTACGACTAACCAGATTTGATCCAGAAAATTTATATTCGTAGTTGAGAGCAATGTTACCTTTATAATTAATATAAGCCAAGATTGGTACATTTGAAGAATTAAATGGTGTCAGTAAAAAATGAACTGAATGTTGATTTTTCTATCGCCAATATTGGTCCAAGATTGGTACATCGCTTATATCTACCGTAACACATTTTACTATAGAGTCTAATGCAATATTATTAAATTATAATTATTAATATATTAATTCATGGTTGATATATTAATACGTTCATGGTTGGATTGACAGCGTCAGCATACTATGATCGAGAGGGTTAAGTAACGTTAGCGGTAATCATTACTGGAATGAGCAACCGTTCTTTAAAAAAATATTTATAATTATAATTATTTTCTTATAGACAAGGTTAATTGAGTAAATGTGTCAAATGGAATTCTTGTTATTATTAACCATACTAATTATTTTGTGAGCCGACTTTGGGCTAGATTTTTCTTGACATTTAGAATATATATTTATTTTAGTAATATCGGACCAGTCGTTTTTTACATCTAGGCTACTACTCTTATCAGTGGTGTCATTTCGATATTGGCCCAATATTTGAAATTAACTGATCATCAGTAAGAGCAACATTGGTAAATTTAAAGGCCCAGCATTGAGACGTTTACTATTAATAAATTATATATGAAGTATAATAAAAGCATTTGCGTTGATCTTAAAATAAAAATGATAAAAGATAATAAATTTTAATTTGAAATAATCAACATATTGTATTCTCTAAAAATGTTTTTGATTCCTCACAATATCAGATATATATGAACAAATGTATATTCCGTTACATGTAAGTTTCAAAACTTTATTCAAAATTATAATTATATACAAATAAGATAACGTCTGACTTATCTTAAATAACGCTTAACTTCACATATCCTCAATAAGTCATTTAAGTAATTCACAAATCGTTTGTTCCGGATTATTAAAACTCTTGCAAACAAAATAGTAAATTGTTTATTGTAGCATAATTTGTTCGATCTACTTGGTCCGCTAAAGTTTTGGTTAACAGCCCACGAGCGATCAGTTACTAATGACCAATCAATTTTTTCTCGCCAGCGTTAGAGTTCGCATTGTGCTTGGCGTAATAAATGATCGCGCTGTCCGCCCATCCCTCGTGGACACCTTCCTTTTCTTTGCGGAAGACGACTTTCGCGCGTCTGGAGCATCCCTTCTTATTTGTAGATTTCGGTATGGCCTCGTTTGCGGCTGTAAGAGCCAAGAGACAAAGCTGAATTGACGTAGCCATGGTGAAAGGAGGATGGAAGAATGACGGAAGGAAGGAAGGAAGGTAAGCAGGCAAGCAGGCAAGCAAGCAGGCAGGCAAGCAGACAGGCGCTTTTGCCCTGTCACCCACACTTAAAGAAGGAGTGAGAAGTCGACCGAGAGAGGAGGATGCCGCGAACGCGAGATAGATCCTCGGAGTCGCTCAAAGCCCCCCTGGCGCGCTACCGTCGTTTCCATCCTCGCCTATAAAAGATATCCTCCGAGTCCTTGGAGTCTTGTGTCGTGAGTCCTCTACACTCGCAGCCATCCACACCCACATACAACCGCAATGCCGCATACATGCGAGCGCATCGCGTTGCCTCTCCGTCTTTCCGATCGGCTCTCGGTCTCTCCGTCTCCGTCGCTCGGAGCGCTGGTTGTGCTCCCGCCCTCTCCGTGTTTCCGCGGCCCGTTTCAACCACCCAGTTCTATGCCGTGTCCGCAGGGCATGTCCCTGTGCGATACGGATCTGCCATTGTCCAAATCGACTAACTTCGACGAGCGACACCTCCGTTTCTGACGATCGATAAAAAAATCGGCTTCTCCTCAAAGGTACCTTGGCGCGTTCGCCGCGCGACGGCCCAGGCGCCGAGTCCTTATCCCGAGCGCCCGAATTTTGGCGAAATTTCGAAGCCGCCGCGAGCGGACAATAGATTCGCGGCGTGTGTAAAATCCCCATCCCCTTTGGTGGCACGCTCCGCGGCACGCCCGGTCGTCTCTGTTATACTGCCGGCAGCAACCGCCCGCCGCCCCCGCAGCCCACCGCCTCGCTGCGCGCCGTGTCTCCCCATCCCTCAGCGCCACCGCACCGCACACCCCACACCACCGCTTTCTCTCTGTCGTTCTGGCGCTCTCGCTCGCTCGCTCACTCGCTCTCGCTTTTTCCTCTGATGCCCCGACCCCACGGCGGACCACCCCGCGAGCCGCTCGTTAACCTGCTAGCGCCCTTCCCCGCCCCAAGCCCCGTATCCTCATCCCACCCTTTTCGCTCCCTCTCTCTCTCGCTCGCTCGTTCTTTCATTCGGTGCTCCGTCCCGCTCGCTCTCGGCCAACGGCATGCAATAGAGCGAGCGAGACTCTCCCCTTTAACCACTACCGCGTGCACAGAGCCGTCGTAGCTATATTTACATATCAATATTCTAGCGCTCTAGCACGCGCTCGGCGGAACATGCCGGAAATACCGTCGGGCGTATAAATATGACGGCGTGCGCCTGACGCTGACGAGAGACGTCGGCCGGCTAAATATGAGAACGGCCAATTAATGAGAGACGAGACGCGCCGCCGAGGCGAGGCGCCAGGGGATGATTCGGGGGGATTAGCGAGCGGGTGGGGGCAAGGCGCTTATCTACGCTGTAAAATATCGATATTCCGCGCGGATGTATCGATGCGGTTCGATGCAGATGGAGAGCACGGTTTAATGGGATGATTAATTGCGGCGCCATCGTCCGAGTCTCGAGATACTCGTTTCCAAATTCGTCAATTTTGCTTTGTTTTTGCTTCTTTTTGGTGACAGGTGGTTCTCATTTCATCGGCTATTAATATCTGTTTTTAAGTTTTGCGTTTCAACGGCGTGACGTACGAATCACGCGATTGTCTTATATTTATTTTGCTTAATGATATGCAATATTCTACCGGAAAGCTTATGGTTTATGTTTAAAAATTACACAACGTACTTTTACGTTATTTTAGTTTGGCTTTGCCGTATTTTCTAATTCAGCATTATACGCGTCTGACGGAATATGAAGATTCGGACGTCTCGTTGCAAGGCTTCAATAAAAATAAAACACCTTTTTGTTGTTTTAAGACCATTTTTTGAAGCGAAATCACGAGCAATTGTAATTTTTAAATGATTCGCATTTACAACTGTTAAACGAAACGACTTGCATTTTCAAAACGTAACATCCGATTATTAACCATTTTTTTTTACAGAACGCGAATATTGCGGATTTAAATTATATATATTTAAATCAACGGCGGTCGCCATTCTATAAAATTAGGCGGCCTTTTTCGCACCACGATTACAGTGTATAAAAGAGGGTGAGATGGTCAGTGGCGGTAATTGATCGAGAAGAAGGATAAATACGAGCAACGCGATAAAAGCCTTCGGATTAAGCTTTAGTTGCGGCTCACTCCGATAAGTGCATACTTAGATGCGGGCTCCTCGAGAGAACGGTCGGGGTGTGGGTGGAGAGTTATTGATGGTGCTCGCATGACTTTTGTTAGACTGGGGAGTTAATTGTTGCTTAGGGATCTGGTGCTGAGGATTTAGGAACTTTTAGCAGAAATTGTGGGATTTTTCGAGTTGATTGGGGATGAGGTTCTTTCAAATATAATGGATGGCTGGGATTTCATGGCTGCGCAAGAAATTGGTCGTTGGTCAAACGAAGTAGCCCTTTCAAAATTAGGTTTAGAATTTCAAAGTAATGAAAAACAGAAATCGGCATTAGACAAATAGCAATCTTCGCGCCGGCTCCTCAGTATACGGATAGAATTTGCTTGCTTCTGTTTCATGTTTATAAAAACCATATTCATTTTTGCACGAAAATTAACGAATTTTCATAAAAATCGTATAAAGTACGTAAAATGGTTCTGTCCAATGGCGTACGCATTTAGCCATACATATGATTTAATGAAAACGTTGAAAACAAAAATATAATTATGATTCAAACTATTTTATTCTACATTTTAACGCGTAGAAAAAAAAGTATTGAACAGATGTCAGCATATCAATAATTGAATGAAATCGATTGCAGTTACTTTATTT
Organism: Psilanteris sp. ZL-2020; assembly: GCA_022817085.1. Classification (NCBI taxonomy): domain Eukaryota; kingdom Metazoa; phylum Arthropoda; class Insecta; order Hymenoptera; family Scelionidae; genus Psilanteris; species Psilanteris sp. ZL-2020. Next base: position 29,896 of record JABFQC010000215.1, read on the forward strand.
TCTGTTTGCTATAAATTGCAAACATGGGTTTAAATTGAAGGAGATAGGAAATCTATTTGTTCTATAAAATTAAATAAAAAATTCAGTTTCTGTACATTTTTCTGCCTTCTGTACGTTTTAATTTAAATTAAAATTGTATTCCTGGTGGTTAAAGGAACCAGTTTTTGATAATTCCTCGTGCATGCGAAACAGTGAATTCTGTTCGTTTATACCTTTAAACTATTTCAAGTTCTATGCAAAATAGGCATAGTATTCTGTATAAATTATAACACTATAATATAAATAATTGGTTATAATAATAATTAATGGATAATGAGATATTATATGATATTTCATATATATATATAATATATGTTATTTTACAAATTAATTAGTTAATAATTATCATATATTAATATGCAATGAAACATTAAGTTTCAACATATAATTTAAATAACAAAGAATTTAGTATTTCTGAATAATAATTAAGAATATAGAATATCCAACAATTTCATTCATTAAAATAATACAAAAAGAGTTGTATATTATTCTTGAAGAAGATATAAAAAAATATAGAACTGAATAATATTAAGGACCAATAAAGTTTGTCTATCACTCGAACTCTTTACACAACATTATGCTAATACGCAAATGGCACGTGTCTCGAATAACAACCTATAATACTATAGAACTTGTATGAATGTTCCTGAAGATTATCTATTACATTTTAAATGGATTTTCATGTTACACAATTGATAATAATTAGCGCAACTTTTAATCTGTATACTCATTACAGAGTAAAATTTTATGATATTTAATTTTTCAATCCCTTTATTAAATGATTATGTAATGAATTATAGTCAGATTATTTTGTTATTTATTATTATTTTTTTGCCAATTAAACATAAACTGGTTAGCATTTTTTTACACAGAGATATTTGTTTTCAATTGACTTAAATACTGCGCCGACTATTTAAGGGGGTATTAATTAAAGAGGTTAACATTATTTTTTGCATTATATATTGCTCTATGATTTTCAATGTACGGGAGTAAAAGTAGTATGCTTTCGTTGTATTTGAAATTCATATTTTGCTCGGCACACGAAGCGCTAATTTTAAACGTTTTCTAAATTTACTTATTTATAGAGTAAAGACTGTAGGCGCTTTCAGAATGCTTCTTGTAGCTCTGCAATATGTTAAAAACATTTGAGGTAAATAAAGGAAATTTAATCTCATAAAATCAATACGAACATAAGCTCGTATCTCACATAGAAATAATTAAATAATAATAGTTCTGATACGTAAATACAAATAATAAATATTATAAATCGTAATACAGATTTAAAATACCGTGAAAGTATTTCAAAAGAGTGAGGTATTTAATCATTTTTAACTATTAAATTCATAAAATTGTATATTCGGCGAATAATGTAATCGCAAAAAATGTGTTTATGAAAAAAATGTAATATTTACTTTTATAATGATTCGTAGATGACATCTATCAAATTGGATAAATATATAGTTCGATTATTAAAAGGCGTATATTAAAATAAATAATTAAATTTTTATTCATAACCTTTATTTTATTGTTGTAACATTGCAGTGTCTTATATTAATCATAGCGTTATCTGGAATTCAAATAAAAATAAACTATACATTAAGTTGAATTTTACAAAATTTAAATTTCAGTCATGGAAAACAAATTTATAAAATTTTCGATTAGAAGAAATGGAATATTCAGATAAAAGTAATTAAATAAATCGATAAGTTTAATAAACACAAGCATTGATTTTGAATACAATATCAACTTTTTTTAAAAAAAATAAACATATTTTTTTAATTGTAATATTTTTTCGGCTCCTGAAATATAAATATATATGAATTTTACAAAAATAATCTTAGACGTATGCTGAATTATATAAGCTATTTAATGAGAAGTCATAGACCTATACACAATTTGTTGCACGAAACTTACTGAGATTCACTTGACACAAGTATATCACTGTAAAAAGTGAAATTTGAAACTTGTTTGAATTTGAATTATAGAGTTTTAGTTTCACACCTTTAAAGTTGGCATTTGATATATGTATATATATCGTCGTAGAATATAAAGTCTCTTATTAAGACATTTTGGATGGTAGAATTTTTTAGCAATGCAATTTTTAATATTTTCATTTAATATAAAAATTACTATATTTAACATAAATTGTTTTTTATTGACTTGTAATTACCCGGAAACAATTAAAATTTATTAATTGCAAATATTCCACTTAATTAAAACAAAATTTCATTTTAATTTACCTAATATTATATATGTTTGGTTTTTTAAATAATAAAATAATATTAAACTGATTTACTTACGAATTTTGTTATATGTACGTAAACATTATGAAAAATGTATGTAATAGTAGTACATTAATCATATTATGTTATATTATGTTATATTATTGTTTTATTATTATAATATAATTTGTTTATTAAAACACGTGAGGGTTCAAGAGAACTTAAATGAACAGTGCTATAATATACAAAGTTGGAAACGTTTCGTTATTCGTATTAGAAAATACAAAATTACGATTTTTAAACAGAAATCCAGTTGTAATTAACTTTAGAATGTCCTAATTG